>CAKNXH010062423.1:94547-123258 GCA_932178445.1 Andricus quercusramuli
TAGCTTATTAAACTTTTTGAAATTTGCCGTTTTTCGGTCCGACATGGCTCGCTGCCGCTCCTACTGCATCCGATACCTCCGTGCTCGGTCTGCCGAGAGCCGAGAGACGGCCAGAGAGTCATTCGTTTTTACGAATTCTCAGGAGGTCAGACGCCTGTGCTCTGCCCTCCTACGCAAGCAACCAAATAAAGTATAGAAAATCAGTCAACGCTCACTTTCTTGAACACCAGCCTTTCCAGCTTTCAACGGCGGCACGTTTTCCGTGCAACTTCGTACGGACTATAGTAGCCCTCACGTTATTCACCATCTTCAGCATCGGGGGAAATTCTTCTTCGCTTCTTTTCGGCCGAAATAGTGACAGTTCGTGTTTCAAGAGATCGCTCTTTAGCGGTCCTCGAATATTAGTGTCGTGCGTGTTTCGAGAGATCGCTCTTTAGTGGTCCTCGAATAATAGTGTCCTTCGTGTTTTGGAAGTATCGCTCTTTAGTGATCTTCCCGTCGGAAGTTTAGTCGCGTCACGGAAGCATCGCTCTTTAGCGGTCTTCAAGTCTGAGATTAATTTTTGCATCGGGAGCACCGTTCTGTAGCGATCTCGGTGTAACTACAAGTTTTTTCGTCTCACCGTTCCTCGGAGTGATCGTTCTTTAGCGGTCCTCGAGGAGGGGTTAGTCGTGCTTCGTAGTGATCGCTCTTTAGCGGTCCTGTCAAAATATCTCAGTGGGTGGCCGGCAGAACCGCTCTTTAGCAGTCTACGCGTTACAAAACCCCTGATGACAGGAGGGGCAAGGCGGACGCGTTCGGATCAAGGCACGCGTCGCCGTCGGGCACAACGGGCCAACGAGGGGCCAGAGGAACGCGCGCGACGGCTCGCCATCGAGGCAAGGCGGATCGCCGCTGCCGGAGCAAGGTGAATCGACGGAGCCAGGCAGCAGGCGGCGAAACAGGCAAGGCGAATCGACGAGCTTAGGCAGCAAGCGGCAGAACAAGCGAGGAGAATCGCCGAGGTTCGACAACAAGAGGAGGATCTGGTTAGGCAACTCGCCGAGGCTCGGCGACGAGACGCGGAAGCGGCAATTCAGGCAGCCGCCATGCGTTACGACCCAGCCGTCCCCGAACTCCTCCCCAGCACCGGATGGCAACTGCTTGACATCCGCAGAGGAGCTCCCGAGACACCCGCTTTCCATACACCAACACACCCCCTCGTCCGAGGGATCTACAAGTTCGACCGACGGAACAATTACCATCGCCGAGTGTACTTCTCGATGCACGACCCCCACCCTCTTCGGGGTCTCCTCGTGCCGCCGAGGAAGCTCGCACATTTTGGTCTCAGCTACCTGAGGCCTCCCCGTTATCAGAGGTTCCTATCATCGCGACTCCTCAGCAAGCGGCCGCCGTCGTTGAACCAGGTTCAGATCACGACGTGTTGTTCCTCGCCGCCGGCAGTACACCGGAAACTTTTGCGCCGTCTCTTCTCGGCTCTCCACCGCAACGTCCGCGGAACACGGAATCTTGTCGCAGAAATTTGAAAAAAAAAAGGTCGTCACCGGACGTACTCTCAACAATCCATCTCTACCGGGTTGGCAGAGTCATGCGTGGGCCAACCTACCTAGGCCTTCGGGCACCTCCCCTCCTTACCTCTCCTTATTCCTTCCCCCTCTCCCCCCTACAAAATAAAACAAATGCCGCACTCGACGACCACTTTCCTGTCTCTCTCTCTTTTCCTCGCCCGCTAATGGACGGTCTCTCGGCTTGGCAGCGCCTCATTAAAGGCGACATAAAGCGGGTCACGTTGCCACTACCTGCCAGCCAGAAGAATCTGCCCCAGGGCATGCAACAGCTTGACGCCTGGCTTACTGGCAAGGCACCCGCGCAACCGCGACCTCGTCCCGCCAGACCAAACTAGCCAGGGCCCCGCCTACGCCCGACTACAGCCTCATCAGCGGCAAAACTAGCCAGAGCCTAGCCTACGCCCAGCTACCGCCACGCTGGAGGCAAACTAGCCTGGGCCTCGCCTACGCCCGACTACCGCCACGTCAGACCTCTTTTGTTTCCCTCTCACCACAAATAGAGAAGAACCACACGCCTCCCTCGTACCTCGTCCTTCCACTCCTCTCCCCTTCTCCCTCCCCATCGACCGTTCACACCTATCTCACCCCTTCCATAATAAGGAACTTACCCTGGTAGATAACAATTTCGTGCACTTTTTGTTTTAAACAGTAACGCTCTCGCTGTGAGAGTTTCTTTGTCATTATTTTCGGCAGTAGGCAAAATAGTCAAATTTGAAACTTTTTGCTTTTTTCTAGTAAATTCTTTAACAATTTGATGGCTAATTGCTCGTGCTTCTAGGAGTAACGGATCACCGTTTTCGTCAATATCATTTTTCAGATCTATTCCTCTGTGGTGCACTATATTTTAAAGAAAATTCTTTCTTGAATATACCAGTGAAGTGAAAATTTATTTTACAAAATTTATAAAAACGTGATATTTGAGAATATAAAAGAAATCTTACGTTGTTGTTCAAACTGCAGGTCTAAATTTACAGGAATAAATTCACCATAACCAACCTGAAATCTTTCATGGTGGATTTCTGTTCGATTGAGCTTCTCTTGTAAAATAATCGTAGGATTTTTCGCATCCTATAATAAAGATTAGCCGTCAGTACATATATCTCTATTTTTTTTATTCGAAATTTGGTTTATTTTATTTTATCTTAAAAGTATTCAAAGTATGTATTATTGCTTCACTTTTTATCGAGATCCATCCTATTGATGTGAGTCTTGACAAGAAATATAATATATTTTTTCAAATCATATATACCTATTATATATATTTCCAAATTTCAACATAAGAATATTATTTTCAAATTTGACATTTTAATTTACATCTTTTGTGTAAAAATTATATTACTGAATCATATGAATACCTGTGATAACTGCCCATGCGAGTTTTTCATAAATTTTAATCGAGGTCCAATTTCCAGAATTAAATGAGTTACTGCTTCATCAGTCCTGAGTAAAAGTGCTTCAGCATAATTTTTGTTTTCTCAAATTTGATTATATCATATAAGCAATGCATTCAGATTTAAATTGTGCAAATGAGGAACAGATTACGCTGAAATAACTGAATAATTTCAAATGAAAATTATAAAAGAACATTTACCCTGAAAATTCTTTATGTAACTTTCATAATTCCAAAGCTTTAAAAGTCATAGGAACTAAAAAAAAAAGGAATATTCCCAATAAAAAAACTCCGAAATAATTATAATTTCTAATGTAAACGCGTATTCCCAAATAGAATGAGATATACATATAGTTGTGGTGCATAAAGCACGTGTATTTAAATAAATTGAAATGGGAAGCAATTCAAACATTTTAAATAAATACGAAAGTACCTACTGACACAATGCTTCATTGAGTGTTTTTTTATGTTCAATTTCAATGCTCTAATGAAAAAAAATCTAGTCAACGATTTTAAGGTTACCTTATTCACCGAAGTATCTAGGCGAACCAAAACTATTTCATCTACTGTTGAAATTAATTCATTTTATATCAGAAGAGAAAACAAATTAAGATTCATATCAATATTCATTTCTAATTTCGTACTTAAGTAAAGCCAGACCGGTAATTCTATGATAAAAAAATAAGTGAAAGAGGTTATGTTATTTGTCTTGTGTAATGGATACTTGTGTTAGTGACAAAAAGGATTAAGAATCTGAGTACTTACTTCTTTTCAAAATATACAACGGGTCTAGTCGTTGAACTTTGGATAAAATTTTGTATTATTTATAACACAATACACACATTGTGTGAAATACACAACACGCGGAGAAACTTCCAGGACCCAGAGCCAACAATGCGAAAGTTATGATGCTGAAAATGAACTCTTCGAGATATTTGAACGTAAATGGCTCACTGGTCAGAATTTGCGCGCGCATGCATGCATGTTTCATAATTTCCAAATGTTACGAATTAATATCTGAAGATTATAAGAATGTAACATCTTAAGATTATGTTTGGTAATATCTTCATATATTAGGAAAAGATTATAGATGCTACGCGATATAATAATTTTTGTTACGGGGTATTATCCTCAACTTGTAATATCCACTTTGTACAATCCATTTTTCTCAGTGTACCTCTTTTCAAATATTCTTCTGTTCAATATTTTTACATATTGCGCACTGCTTTATTAAAAAAAAAATCCATTTTTTATGATTGGACAGAATTTTGATTGAAATCAAATGTACGAAATAATGCACATGTATTTTATCATGATACTGTTTGCAGGGTTGTAAAGTAACTATAGTGGTAGCGACATTACTTTTATAAGTATGCAACGAAATGGTAACTACCCTCACAACAAAATGATATCTCTGGCATATCCCTAGGTTATCTCGGTAGGATATGAGATATCCTGAAAAATGTCCCATAAATCTCCCGGGATATCCGTGGCATATTCCAGGGATATTGACATTTCCGTTCCTAAGGATATCGTGACAGGATATCCTGACGATATCCCAACGGAATATCCACAGTATATCAATACTATAGTAAAATGTCCCACGAATATCCTGTTATTATAATAAAATATCCTGCTGATATTATAATATACTACTAGTGGATTTCTATTCAAAAAATCAAAAGAAATATGTAAGAACACCAATTTTATTGCTTTAAAGAAGTTTTCAATGTATATTTTACATATAATGTTTATATTTTTATGTAAAATATTACAAATGTAAATAAAGGACCTAGAGTTATTTGTTGCGTCTTAAGACGCCTTAAGTCCGCTTTTATAACTAATACGTTCTTTTACAAATATCGAATTTTTAAGCAATTAGAAATTGTAATAAGTATTAAAAATAGTTCATAATCACAGTCATTTTTCGCACCTAAAATAATAGGAATAAATTTTTTTTTAAATAGAAGATAAACAGATACATATTATATATTTCTTGCGCCTCTAAAGGGTTTTGGCCGTCGCTTTCATTGCCAGTATCACCATTTCCAAGAGCGTCTTGCTGCAGACTATGACGACCGTTGTCCTGAGCACTATGACGAGTGTCTTCTCAAAGACTGTTTTCATCACTCCGGTTGAGATCTTCTTGGACAGATTCGTGATTAGTGTCAACACTTCTGTTAGTCTGGGTTTGATCAGCATTGTGGCCATCCTCGTTATAGTCAATTTCGAGGTTTTCCTCATCAACTGAGTTCAATTCGTCATTGCTGTTTTAAAGTTCATTTTCAGCCAGCGTGAACATTCCAAATCTCTGATGCATTTCTACTTCTCGAATATGACGTTCTTGTGCATGTTGAAGCCATACTTTTATTCTTACAATAGCGTCGTTCTCGGTAGATACTTTGCGATTCGTCCGAAGAGTTTCTGGAACATTCATTAATATACAGTCAACCTAGTTTCTCAGAGTACTTTAATGAACATTTTAATACATATATATATATATATATATGTTTGTGTGACTTACCTAAAATCACTTCAGAGACGTTTAACGCTGAAAATATAAATTTTCCTTTGTTTCCCGTCCAGCTGAAATGAGATCCAATCTCATTGGTAAACACTCTGAACATGAGAGAGGAGACTACTTCCTTCGTGTTTTTTTCACCTCTTTTTTTCAAGAACTCGACCTAAACGAATTTAAATTTTTCATAATTATTACATTAACCAGAGAGTTTTCACGGGAAACAGAGCTTTAAAATCAGCAGCATGGACATTTCGTGTACCATCCTGGTTGGTAATTCCGAGTTTATTATACATTTCCCTCAAGATCCTCAAAATTTCCTCCTTTTCTTCAATCCCGTCTAGTTGCTCATTCAATATATTAAACTGCAGTTTTAATTCCGCCAAGGACCTCGTTAAATATTTTTGGGGAGTATAATTTAAAATGTGGAATGAAAAACAGTTTATTCTTATTCAGAAACACCAAACGAACATTCGAATGAAAAATTTGGATCCTTTTTACTTCAGTTTTCATTATTGGTGTGCAAAATAATTCGACTCGACTCAGAACCGACATCTGCACGTGATTCACGAGTCAAATTTTTTGACACCGACTCAATTGATAATTAAGTCGAAAAATTCGACTCAGCTGATAATTGAATTAAATTTTACGAACTGACTCAAATTTAGATTGAATCGTATTTTTCCAAACCGACCCAGCAGATTAAATTGAGTCTAATTTTATTAGATCGACATAAGAGGAAAATAATAAATAAATAGGCTTTAGAAACCGATATATATTTAATAAAAAAAAAATTCGACTCAATTCTCAGCTGAGTCGGTTCGGAAAATTCGACTCAGTCCTCAGCTGTGTCGAATCTGATTATAGTCGGTTGAGTTAGACCTGTGCACGAAACTGGTTTTTAGTAATATTTTAAAGTAACAAATCTTTTGGATTTAGATTTTTGATTGAAAAAAGAAAACATGTCTTAAGAAACTTGGAAAATATAAAGTGCTGGTAGAAATGATTTTTTTTGAGAAAATGTTACTATTAACTTCTTTGCAATATAAAAGATTTATCATTAAAATCAGAAAAAAATTTTCTTTGTTTTCAAATTTACAGAAAAGAAGTGAAATTATTCAGAGTACGATGGGCATTATAAAAATATACAAAAGCATTAGTCTTTCATTAAAATATAAAATTAAAATTAGTTACCTATATTATACGCATCCTCTTATGTCTTTTTTCCTGGATTTATAGGTATGTTTTCTGGTCTCATGAAATTATTTCTGTATCCACATTCGTTTCCTCGTGTAAGATCGGTCTCTGTTGAAGATGGCAGATCTCTATCATTCTAAATTGGGCACGAGAGAATTTTCAAATATCTGCTGGAATTTGCAGGTGCTAAGAATTCATCATCGTTATTTTGGGAGGATGAATATCGAAAATTACGTTTTCCTTTTTCGTCGTTTGCAGATAGCGAAGGCGATATTTCTAATTCATCGTATTGCTTCGCATTGCGTGTAATTTTTTCCCTGAAGGCTGTCTTGTGAGATTGCTTCCCAGAAGAAACTCTGAATTTGGTAGTTCCCATAGATGCTGGGAGAGAGTTTGCCTTGGAGTTCTCCATTCTAAATGGATTTTTATCTGCGAATTCTCCACTGGAGAATGGCTTCTCTGTCTCATGGCTTTGGCGATGAGAAAGAAGACTTTTCACGGCTTTGGGGGAAGAACTGCTACTCGCAGATGACTCTAGTTCACAGAAAATTTAATTTTGTTTTTTACATTTTTGTATCTTCATACTTGGGAGGAAGTTTGACAGAAATTTTATAAGTTTTATCAATTATGTTGTTGTTAAATACTGGAAAGAGTTAAATACTTGATCCTCCAAGGTCTTTTATTATAACCTCTCTTTCCCATGTTGCTTCTGGAGATTTCTCGTACTGCACAGAGCGATAATAACTTGACATGCTTGTGAATTTTGGCCAAAAAATATGCTTCTTCTTTGGAGTAATCCACACTGTAGGCACAATTTGCGGACCATCGTTGGAGAGGATTAGCCCGAATTTACTTTTGTTGGCCATTATGAAAACTTAATCTTGTTAAACAAACCAAAGGTTTCTGATCCACACTTCCCTACGTTAGTAACTGACGCCATTGTGCGCACTAGCGAGCGTTCGTTTAAGGTTGGTCATACTGACAGGTACCAACCATGGTACCAACCTTTCGCCACAAAACCACATTTCGTCGACTAATGAGATGTGCAAGTATTTTCGTACGAAATTTAAACGAGAATTTCCTTGTAAGAAGTCGTTCTTTTTCCCTACACAGTTTAATAATAATAGTCTGATTTCCAAATGGTTATTTGTATTATTCTGAGTATTCATATTATCATAGAGAATAAATAATTGTTGTAAGGAGTATTTTGCTTTAATTTTCAAGTCGCAAAATGTAAGGTGGCCACGCAAATCTCAGGAGAAAGTTCCTGATTCTTTATACAGGCTTGGAAAAAAAATGGTTTCGGACATTCCAATGTTTAATTATAAAAGCCTATAAAGCCAATCTATTCATAACTCAAAATATTCAAGAAACAGTTTACAATTTATTAGTATAATGCAGTACAGTTTGAAATGTATAAAATTAAAAACCAAATACTCAAATTTAAAAACTAAACCATTTAGAATGTAAAAAAAAAATAAAAAAAATTACAGATTCACAAGAAAGCACCGACAAATGTTCAATTAATAAGTCTTTTCAGTGAAAGTTGTACAAACTCGAGCTATTTAAACATTCAGTTTACCCATTTGTAATATTTTTATTCGATTTCATAAATAATGGCTAAATCTCCGAAACTATTAATCTGAAAATACCTACATAATGTACAAAATTGAAACCTAAAATGATTTCATTTTCCATGTTCACAATTTTACATTATTTCAGTGTAAAGGTTTTAAATCGTAAATTGTACAATTTCGAGTAATTAAAGATTTCTAGCGAAGAGTTCATATTGATTCAATTTAAAGTTGTTCAAATTGAAATTCTCTGTACCTTGAACATTTTCAATTTGAATCTTTTGAGTTTTGATTTTCTTCATTTATAATCGTCCAACTATAAAAAGGCTTTCAGTTGTAAGTTATAAAGTTCCGAACTTCTTCATTTCTCGATATGAACTTATTCGAATTTGAACGTTTTTAAATAGTTGTTCTATGAAAGGTTTGCAATTTCGAAAAAATATATATAATCTTGAAGGTAGTTATTTTAAGTTTAGAGTTAAAACTATAAATCTCTGAATATTTCATTCTAATGTTTTACGACATTTGCAATCTAAATTCTTCAGACGCTTCCGAATAAATGAATGTAAGACTTCAGAATAGAATAGGCTTTTAAACTTCAAATCGCTTAAATGTCACACATTTCAATTAAAACAATCAAAGTCTTACACTTGTATTTCAAAATATCGGATCTTGCAACGATTTTGAGTTTGAGCTTTTCAACTTTGAAAAAATGTTTATTAAAAACTTGGAAATTTTTCAAAATAAATATTTTAAAACTTTAAAATTTTCACAATTGTAGCCAAGAGCTTACAATGTATTCATTCTTTACAGCTGATACAATCATAAATTTTTTAATCACTTTACTTAGTGGCCAGGTTTTGATAGGGGACACATTTTTTACTAAATAAACATCTACGAGGGATGACTGGCAAGGCTTTTCATAGAAATCTCGTATACTTTTAAATTCTTTACCGATGATTACCGGCTCCTTGGTGACAGCAGAATGAGCAACATTATATATTAACACTATCTCATCGTAAATTAGGCCGAAACATTGATCAGACATCTTCCTCACGTCTAATTTGGATCCTTCAATAAATATTTCTTGATACTGTGGCGAAATACAGCCATCAGATAACTGACCACTCTAGTGTTCTGACGAAGGAATAAATTCAATTCCACCGTGTTTCAGCGTAACATTTTTGGACACATTAGCCTTGAATTCAAAGTACCTTCTTACTTATTGCTGCAGAGGTTTTTCTCCTTTACGCATCCATTTTTTAAGGTACTCCACAACATTTTCAAATTCGAATCCGCTAAAGTTATCTAACCTTCCGAAAATTCTAACATCATCAACCAAGTGCAATAATCCGTGCATGTTGTAAGATGCAAAGTGTTCGCCGTAGATTAGAATCAGTGACTCTACCAAATGCGATAATAGCTGTTCTGCGTAACTTAAGTAATCTTCCCTCTGTACGAATGAGTCACTGCATAAAATTCTGATAGCAACGTAAAGAGAAATGAAGTGGTGGTACATTTTTAAGGAAAAAATATTTCTAAGAACAAATGGTCCAGTGTACAAAAGAAATTGCCTGAATTCTGACGCTTTCCAGTATTTCAAGCCATTCAGCGACCTTGGCTTTCTTACGAATTCCTCGGGAATACATTTTTTCATCGAGCATAAGCGTTTTGATATTCTCCTGATTTCCCAGTTTCTCAAACGACATTTTGAACGGATGAACACCCACAAATAGAGCAATTTCTTCATGCACCCTAAGCAGACTAAGTGCATATAATCTAGAGGATTATTCTTAACTAGGTCAAAATGTGGAGTTCTTCGTAAGCAACAATGTCCTTCTTGATGTTTTCGATGTCTGCAGTGTCGCAGATCAGCATCTGTCAGCGTTGGAAACTGTCTACGCACATTGGGAAAGCACACTCTATGTCGCTTCCATTTACCTCGTATCTTACACTTGGTGCAACTGTGGAAGACATAAGACTTCGCTGGCGCATCAGCAATGATGGATTTTATTTTACAGTTTAGCATTTCTCCTCTGAAAATTAAACCGTTATTACATAAATCTTCAGTTTCGGCAAGAAATTCATCTAAAAAGTCTTCTGCCAAGGTAGGTTTCTCGTACCCAAAATATACGCCAACTATAAAAACCTCTCTAAATGGATCCACAGTTGCTAAAATTGGCCAGAAAATTGCTTTAGAAGATTTCGAGATAGGTACACCATCAATACCTATTTTAATGTCAATGTTAGACACTCGACGAGCGTTCTTTGAAAGCACTTTTTCAATTCCAGCCTTCAAACCAAAGTGGTAATAAACAACAGCTTTAAAAGTTTGTACACATGTCTTAGTACTCGACGTCCCAAGTAAAGTCCTTGGATCTTTAGGAATCTGTTCAGAAAAACACTCGTGCTCTCTTAATTTGGCTAACAAGGGTTTTAGTTGCGATTGTGTAACCCCATAATCCGTAGCCCAAGCTTTTAAAAAAGACCTTAAATTTTCTATTTTGTTTTCATTGTTGATATCATCCTGTTCCTCGGCATTTCAATCCTGCTTATTATCAGATTGTATTCTCTCAAATCTCCTTGTGATAAGGAATCAGTCAATTCAGATGCGCCCAAAGAGGAATTGCTTGATTCAGACCTCTCTGGAAAATGTCCTTCTACGTAGAAATGGGGTAGTAAATTTTGCGAAACTTTATTTCGAATTTGACGTTTAGCCAAAAATTTCAAAGGCTTTAACCGTCCTCTGAGCATATTTTTTTTTGTTCTAAAAATTAACAGTATACGCAGTTGTATTTTTAAGAACAATATACGTGAATATATTTTTCAACAATAGAGGTAATTATTGATTCACTTAATAGCAATAAAATACAGTACAAATCAATGTTGAGAATAAACTGAACATTTCAACTGCGTTTGACGTAAACAAATTTTTAATTAAACATTCATTCGCTCTACAGCTATGTTGGAGAAAATAAGAATGATAATATTGAGAATGCTTAGTATTAAATATCGTATAGTAACAAATAAGACATGATTAGCATGGAATATTTCATTCTAATATTTATGGTGAATAAATTGATATGATTAGATTTTGAGATCAAATACGTATAAAAACGCTGGAGCTAGGTCAGATATCGCAGATATCTCTGGCAATGGACAAAACTCATGAAAAATATACAATTTTTGATGTCCATTTAATTTTTTTTTCATGTTTTACGTTAACTTTATATTATTACCTATTTCAATTTTATTCATTTTACTATTTTGAAAGCAAACCTTCCTTCCACTGTTCAGGCAATGACTAATATCTATTTCTGTTTTAATTAAATGCTTTTTCATTTTATTGAAGACAAATTTTTGTTGATTACTTTTGCTACTAATGATGACCTTTGAGGTTAAGTTGATTGTAATGTATTAGAAAAAACAAAATAAGCTGATACTTCTGATCTTCTTGAACCTTCAGCTTGCGTGCATGAATTCGTTGAAATTTATATACGTTAAAATTTGTGTAGCTTTTTCATGATTTTGCCCAATTTTGTTTTAGTTTTAATAAGAAAATAGAATTTTTGATTTGAGGTTATGTTCCTAAACATCATATTATTTATTGTACGTTTTACGTTCTACTTAAATTTACACATAAAGAAAGCATAATAAATACATACCTATTACACCCCTCTCGATATTTAAACAATCATCTCAAGATTGGGACATTTGAAAAAATTTGGCAAATACTGTAAAATAACCGTATACGGTCAACAAGTCACATAAGTCTTGGAAAAGACAAGTCTGAAAACTTTCGAAGACGGCGCAACAACTTCGATTCTTTGAAGCTCCGGGAAAATATGAGTTTTTTCATTTAAAGCGCAGTGAGAATAAATTATTTGCAAAAGGTTTGAATTTCCAGAATTATACAAAATTATATAATTAGGATATATTCGGGGCATACCCTGCATTTTAAATATGGGACATCGCAAGGATATGCTAGGATGTCCCGATTTATGGAAATTAAGATATCCCGTTCTACGAAAATTGGGAAATTAATGGTATATCTTCAGCATATTCTGGGATATCTTTGGGACATTCCAGGGATATCGAGATTTCCGCACCGTAGGAGATCATTCGCGATGTCCCTGGGATCTCCTGGGATATGCCTGCAACATCGTGGGAGATAAATGGGACATTCTGTCGATATCCCTTGGTGTGAGGGTAGTTACATTTTTTTCAGTAACAGTAAGTATAAACACCGTTTTTTAGTTTTTTATTTCCCAACTATTTTTTCATTGTCCCTATTCGAACTGTGGTGGCAGCTAGCCATATAAATTTATAGCCCAACATACGAAAATCGAAACATTTCATCGACCCTAATATTCATAATTTTTCAAAATCTATAAAAACACTGAGAAAAAAATAAATTTCAAAGTTAAATATTCATTTCTCTTTGGTTGATAATGAATTTTTTTTAACAGGAAATTTAACTATCCTAGTTATTTTACTTATTATTTTGATTGAAAATTCATTTTTTTTTGTTAAAAATTTTATTATTTGGTTGAAAATTAAATAATTGTGTTCCAAATTGAAAGATTTTGAAAAAAATTATTTTGTTAAAAATTCAACTACTTTGTTGGAAATTAGTTTTTTGGTTGAATTTATTTGTTTTTGATTTGAAATTAATTTTTTTGGTTGAGGATTCATTTTTTTTCGTTGAAAATTAATTTTTTAAATTAAAAATCTAACTGTGACATTTTTGGTTGAAAATTTATATTTTATAGTTCAAAATTCATATATTTTGTTCAAAATTCGTTTTTTCATGGTAAAAAATTAATCTTCTTGGTTGAAAATTCATCTACTCTGTTAGACATTTTCTGAAATTTCAGTCAGTTTTCAATGACTTATGTCACAGAACTTTCATAGATTTTGATTTGAAAATTGAGACCATATTCATTAATTTTCAGTGACAAGAAACTTTATTTTGAAGCCTGTTTCAATTGCTTGTACATACAATATTATTGGTAGCTAAATAAATTTCAGTGTGGTTTACGTACATTTGATAAACAATTAAACATGCATCGAAATTGAAGTAAAATTTTTTACTAAATTCAATAAATTTAATATAGAATCATCATAATGAAAAATGTAAAATTATATCGTTATCTACGAAGGAACATCTTGAAACTAATAATGTTCTAATCTAGCGTACATATATTATGTCTATCTTTCTTCTCTGATGATGCAATGGAATATTCCTAAGATACGGCTAGTAACCAAATTATTCACTGAAGCATTAATCAGTTTCTTCTCTACTTTGCGAAGATGAGGCTGCTCTATACATTCGCTTTCATTTTGGTGGTCATCCCTAATTCTATTGGTGAATATAATAATATGATATATCTATAATTCTTATTATATTTCAAATAATACATGCATGAATGGGGATATTTCTCAGGTCTGTAAAGCGAACCCAAAGTCCTTCCTTCCAGCGTATAGTCATATATTAGCCATTTGTATATTTACACTGTAGAAACTACAGATTTATTTTTTTACAGTATCATTCTTTTGCGTCGTATTTTTGAATATGAGAACTTCATGCAGTTGTTTTCAATGCAAAATAAACGATTTAAGCCTCCCAACCCTGGTATGATTTTAGTACAACTTGAAATAGTTTTTGCTGAGTTTCATTGTAATACCTGGAACTGAAGCTCTTTCTTAGTGCATAAAATACTATTAAGCTTGATACCATAAGTAAAATTACTTTTTTATAGCATAATAGGATTTTTAAGCAAACTCAATTTTCAACCTAAAAAGATGAATTCATTCAGAGATACCTTTACAGCTCTATTTTCTAACTATCTACCAAATAGTTGAACCTACGAACAAAGAGTTTAATTTTCAATTAAGAGAGAGAGAGAGCAATTTTTAAAATAATAGTCAATTTTTCAATGGAATAGTCGAAATTTCAAGCGAGGTCTAGAGCAATGTAGATATCTTCAAGAAAAAAGTTCAATTTTTGAACAAAATGAAATACTTTTTAACAATAACTACGGACTTGTTATCCAAATAGTTAAGTTTCCATAAACTTTGTTCCTTCCATGCTTCCATACTTTGTTCATTTGCAATGTTATTTTTCACGATATAAACCAAAAATACGCATCCTAATGTAAAGCGGTTCTAGATTTTTCCCACAATTTTATTTATTTATTTACAGTCCTATTTTCCACCAATAAAAGAAAATCTACTCGTCTTATCAAAAAATGAATGATAACAAAATTTATAGATTTTTTTGGGTGTAAAACTTTTGTTCACAATTTTTCTTCGTACCTTGAGTTGTGTTCCTGAAAATTTTTATTTTTTATATTTATTGCTATTTTTCACGATCAAAACAAAAACTTTGCATCAGATCAGAATTTTTGTTACTGATCATTTGTCGTGCCTTGCACAATTTGACCAAAAAAGGGAATTTCTGATTTTCCATTATTTTTGTGCTGTCAAAATTTCAATTTTCGATTTTTCGAAAAAAATCGAAAACTTGTAGTAATAATCTTGTCAATAATCTTGTCAATCGCAAAAACCGGATTTTCGCGTTCAGGGGGTCCCAAAGCTGGGTCTTGGATGGAAATGTCAAAATTATCAATCCACTCAGAAATGGATTTGAACATTTCAATTGAATTATTAACAATGATGTTAATATAAAAGGGGATAATTGAATATGTATATATTATATTGTATATTCAGAAAATTAAAATCAATAAAGGGGCAAAACTGAAAAAGGATCCGAATATTATTCGCAAATAATATTTTGTTTTTAAATACTGTTTCTTGACATCATAATAATTTTATTCTCAGCTACCCTAGAAAATATATCATTTCAATAAATTTATATTATGACAAATCATAAAATAAGGCTTGATATTGGAACACACATATTTTCTTTGTCTTGTTTCTATTATTTTTTACACTTTGAACCAGAAATACGCTTTGTAGGGTAAAGTGATTACAGAAAAAAAAGTAGATATAATTTAGGCGAAAAAGTTTATTAGTTAAACTCTTACTGTAGCTTGTGTGTTTCCCCAGAAACTTGCTACTTCATTTCCAATGTATTGTTATAAAAAAAATTATGACAAATTTCAAGTTCTCTTTTGGTTGAACAACTTTTATCTCTTTATTTTTTTTCATCTCTAGTGCGGTTTTTTCAAAAAATTAATTGTTTTAGTTCTCATGCTATTCTTCACAATTAAAACAAAACCCACGCGTCCTGTAAAAATTGATCGCTAGCAGATTTGCAGATCTTTTTTAAATGCATAATTTTTGTTAATTCATCTTTATTTATTGTCAATGTTAGTAACCGCGATTGAAACGAGAAATACGCTGCCTATTTAGAAAATGATACATGACAAATTTGTAGTTTTTTATTGGGGGGGGGGGGGGCAAATTTTTCCTGTTCATTTTTTGATAGCTTATGTCGTTCTTTGAAAAATTTAATTTTTATATTCTTAATGCTGTTTTTTACGATTAAACAGAAGGTACAACCCATATCAAGAAATGATCAATAACAAATTTGTAACATTTGTATAAATTCATAGGAACATTCAAAAAGTTGTTAATACGATATTGTAGCGTGTACAAAATTCGACGATTTTTTATTCTTGACTTTTTTTAAATCGTGCGTTATTTGGCTTAAAATTTTCGTTTGTTTCTTCGAATTTTGTAAATGATATAACTCTATTAATTATTTTGTTATCAAAAAATGCCATTAGGATAAATTTCCAGTCTTTATGAGTAATCGAAATAGCCGTAAATAAAATTGTGAAACTCTTAAAAAAAAAGTAGTTTCAAAAATTTTAGAAATGCTTTTACTTTTTGAATTTTCATCCAAAATGGCTGGCTAAAGAACTTGAAGTCAGTCTGGGACACTAAAAGAGTGTACCAATGACCAATCCAATCTGTCTATTCTTTCGGAAGTTATCGTGCTAAAATACTAAAAATCTACCCAAATACATACAGACTTACACAGAGGGTCTAATTTTACACAAATCAAATTTTACAAAATTTTACTAAATAATACCTTCTCTGATGTTAATGTAAAAAATAAATCTTCTATTTATCTTTGCAGAATGCAGTTCACGGTCCGACGGGAATCTGCATAACGAACGTAATCTTGGTCTTTCGTCTTCCTTTTCTGGCAAAAAACGTTCGCCTGAACGGATTCCTAAAGAGGAGCCTTCTTTTCGTGCAAGGTCAAAGTCTCCTGCTAGCAGGCCTTCTTCTTTCAAAGTACTTGGATATACACTTGCAGAGCTTGGATATATTCGGCTCGTTCCCCGAACAAATCAAAACCTTCGATTCGAATTTCGAAGGTACACTTTTGCAGCTGGTACATCAATTAGTTGGAAAACAGATGGAAAAAATTATGGTCCCGTGCCGAAACAAGAACATATTGTAGTATCATTATCCAATGGTGACATTTTTGCAATATTAGCGGATAGCGGTGTTCTTCGTGGAATATATAGGAAAGATAGAACTCATGCACGAATAAAAATGAATATGAACAGCCGCACAGTTGATAATTTGATTCCAGATGAAATTAGAGATTGTCCATTAGGCTACAGCCACCCAATCTTCCCACAAAGTTTTATCAAAGCTTCTTCAAATCACGATTCACTACAAGCCGAAGGAAATCCCAATGGCGAACGTATTCTTGGTTCTTCTTCTACTGCCAGACAACATTCACCTGACCGGACTTATTCTCAGGAGCCTTCACTTCGTGCCATGTCCAGGTCTCCCCCGGGCAGTCCTCCTTCTCATGAAGTACTTGGATATGCACTTCCAAAACTTGGATATATTCGGCTTATTCCGCAGACAAATCCGAACCGGCAATTCGAGTTTCGAAGATATGTTTTTTCTGATAATAAACGAATTAAATTGATGTTAGAAAAACATAAATATGTGCCCGTGCCAACCCGAGAACATATTGTATTATCAACATCCAGTGGTGTCGCTTTCGCAATATTGGAGTATAGTGGGATTCTTCGTGGTATGTATAAGTGGGATAAAAAATATTGGAGAATTAAAGTAAACATGATAAGCGGTGCAGTTGACTCTATGAACGCCGAAGAGATAAGCGAATGTCGTGTAGGCAACAAGTACCCAATCTTCCCACGTTGGTTTGAAGAAGCTGTTTCAAATGAAGATTCTCTACAGTGTGTGTATCATTAATTCAATAGAAAAAAGATAATATAAAATATACATAATATTCTTTGTAATCCGTAGTCGGATCGATATTACATTACAAAATTTGAGTGGCAATTTATTATGGTTATCAAGGCTCCTTTCCAATTATCTTTTGCTAATCCCTATTGGGTCATTCAAATTTGTATTCATCAGTTATAAAAAGATTATGACATAATATAGAATTCAAGTATTTATTAATTTACTTTTTACGGGGATTCATTTACAAATACTTCATACTGAGAACGAAGTCGACTTTCTTCTGGAGTTACAACTGTCATTGGAAGTGTACTTTTTTTCTACTTCTTGTCCTATTTGTTGTAGACGTGACAATTATTGAATCCTTCTCGATGCCTTTGCTGCACTCGTGTTTTGAATCCCCACAGCAGTAGAAGTTACCTTTAAAACTAAATTTCTTTCTGTACTCAGCGCCAAAAATATTTTTCTGAATACTTTTGGATACCCCAAAGCAAGCATAGAATAGGACATTTTTTACACCTTCAAAATTAGCACATTTCGCTGTTTTTATTTTCTGTTTTTCAGATAATGAATACCTGAAAAGATTTTAAGAACACAGTATCTGTCATTTTACGCTATCATTATTGATCTCTACACAGATAGCTGTGATGAAATAGTACATTTCGTAACTAGTGCGTCAGTCCGCAGGAGTCACGAACGATACTCTTCAGAACATAATCATAAATGGCGTTATTTCATTGTCTCCATGGAAAAATGCAAAATCACGTTTAGAGTCGGCGAAGGTACGCATGAGCTCTACTGCATTTATGTTCTAACGAGCGTGAATGAGAGAACAAAGTATAATGTGCGAGGTGATAGGAACTCTTTGTTAGAAACATCGACTCACTAATCCGCCATGAATTCTCTTTCTATCTTTGTCTACCACGCTCTCTCTTTAACCATCTCTACACTGTTAAAAATGTTTGGAATTCTCCAACACTTCTACAGTACAAGCTTTAGGCAAAATTGCAAACACGGTATTGGAATGCCGAAATTGCAATATTATGTATTGTAGCGTTTATAAGTCGAAAATTGTGCGCATGCGCCTTATCCAACCCACGTATCGCTGCATGATCCGTTGCATTTGAAAACCACAACATTATGTATTGTAGCGTTACCAGCGCTACAAATCTCTTTTTTGAACTCTACGTAACGCCGTGCTAACTGAACCCTATTTTGTAACTCATCCAACGCACCGCCAGGCGCCGCTCAAAAAGCGTACTTCTGCGTTTGTCTATGGAGGCACGAAAACCCGCCATTTTTATGATTGCGTTCTGAAAACTAATTTTCTAATTTCTTTATCATAAGTTTACATGTTTTTAATTGATCAAACTTGAACGAAGCGAGAATTATGTAATTGAGTGACATATTTTTATGCAGAATATTGGGTTATTTGGAAATTATGTTTCCAATTAGAATTTATTTGAGTGATTTCAATGCACTGTAAATCATAAAAATAATATTTTATACAATTATTGACGCAGTTGGCGAATGTTCGGAGTTACATTTTTTCTTTTGGAAGGCAATTTGCATTTATTAAAAAAATTGATTTAACTTGCTTCTTGCTCTAAAAAGGATGCAAAAAATTATAATTCTTTGGAATCTCTCACTATATGTTTTCTTATCTCTACGAAATTGATCTAGAAAACAAATATCCAGAACGAAGATAAGGGTGTAAGTAACTATAACGGTAACTATAACGATAACCACTTACCTTTTTTCGTGACGAAACGATAAATATAACTAGTTTCTTTCGAAAAGTAACTTACCCATTCCTTTGGGAATCATCATAATAAAAAATGTAAAATGATATCATTATCTACGAAGGAACATCTTGAAAGTAATAATTTTGTTATCTCACGTACATATATAATGTATATCTTTGTTCTCTGATGATGCAATGGAATATTCCTAAGATATGGCTAGTAGCCAAATACCTACTGAAGCGTTAATCAGTTTCTTCTCTACTTTGCGAAGATGAGGCTGCTCTATACATTCGTTTTCATTTTGGTGGTCATCCCTAATTCTATTGGTGAATATAATAATATGATATATCTATAATTCTTATTATAGTTTATATAATACATGCATGAATAGGGATATTTTTAGGTCTGTAAAACGAACCCAAAGTCCTTCCTTCCAGCGTATAGTCATATATTAGCCTGTATATTTACACTGTAAAAACTAGAGATTTATTTTTTTACAGTATCATTCTTTTGCGTCCTATTTTTGAATATGATAACTTTATGCAGTTGTTTTCAATGCAAAACAAGCGATTCTAGCCTCCCACCACTGGCATGATTTTAGCGGTACTTAACGTCGGTTCATACGACTCACACTGAAAACATAAACTTATCAATAATGTCCCGTTTATCTTTCTTAGTGCATAAAATACTATCAAGCTTGATACCACAAATAAAATTACTTTTTTACAACATAATGGGATTTTTGAGCAAACTCAATTTTCAGCCTACAAAGATGAATTCATTCGGAGATACCTATACATCACTATTTTCTAACTATCTACCAAATAGTTGAACTTACAAAGAGTTTAATTTTCAATTATAAGAGAGCAATTTTTAAAATAATGGTTAATTTTTTAATGGAATAGTCTAATTTTCAAGCGAGGTCTAGAGCAATGTAGATGTATCGTCGAGAAAAAAGTTCAATTCTTGAACAAAATGAAATACTTTTTAACAATAATTAAGGAATTATTATTCAAATAGTCAAGTTTCCACAAACTTACTTTCTTCATTTCCAATGTTATCTTTTACGATTTAAACCAAAAATACGCATCCTAGTGTAAAGCGGTTCTAAAATTTTTCCAACAATTTTATCTATTCATTTACAGTTTTATTTTCTACCATTAAAAAAAATCTACTCCTTTTATCAAAAAATGAATGATAAAAAGATTATAGATTTTTTGGGCGCAAAACTTTTGTGAACAATTTTTCTTCGTACCTTCAGTTGTGTTCCTGAAAATTTGTATTTTTTATATTTATTGTTATTTTTCACGATCAAACCAAAAACTACGCGCCCTATCAAAAAGTGTTCGCGAACAAATTTGTAGATCTTTTTTTAATATACATTTTTTGTTACTCATCATTTGTCGTGCCTGTCACAATTTGACCAAAAAAGGTAATTTCTGATTTTCTATTATTTTGGTGCGGTCAAAATTTGAATTTTCGATTTCTCCAAAAGATTCGGAAACGTGTAATAATTTTGTGGGGCTTTCAAAAACCAAAATTTATCTTTTCTAAAATTTTTTTCAGAGCGTGCGTTACTTGGGTTGAAATTTTGATTTTTTTTTTGTTTACGGTCAAATATTACACAAATTTGATGCCATCTCGGATGGAAATGTGAAAATTATCAATTCCTTCAAAAATGGATTTAAACATTTCAATTGAATTATTTACAATGATGTATATTCAGAAAATAAAAACCAACAAAGGGGTTAAACTGAAAAAGGGTCCGAGTATTATTCGCAAGTAAGATTTTGTTTTCAGATACTGTTCCTTGACATCATAATAATTTTATTCTCAGCTACCCTGGAAAATATATCATCTCAATAAATTTATATTATGACGAATCATAAAATATGCGTTGATATTGGAACATACATATTTTCTTTGTCTTGTTTCTATTATTTTTTTACACTTTGAACCAGAAATACGCTTTCAAGGGTAAAGTGGTTCCACAAAAATTTGTAGATATAATTCAGGAGAAAAAGTTTATTAGTTAAACTGTAACTTTAGCTTGTGTCGTTTCCCCAGAAGCTTTCTTCTTCATTTTCAATGCATTCTTATAAAAAAGTTTATGACAAATTTGAAGTTCTTTTTTGGTTGAACAACTTTTATCTCTTTATTTTTTTTTCATCTCTAGTGCGGTTGTTTCGAAAAATTAATTATTTTATTTCTCATTCTATTCTTCAAAATTAAAACAAAACCCAAGCCCCAAATAGCCTCAAATGAAATTTGAATCTCTTAAAAAAAGTAGTCTTAACAATTTTAAAAATGCATTTAGTTTTTGAATTTCTATCCAAAATGGCTGTCTAAAGAAATTGAAGTCAGTCTGGGATACTAAGAGGGCGTATCAACGACCAATTCAATCTTTCAATTCTTTCGAAAGTTATCGGGCTAAAAGAATAAAAATCTACCTGCATACATACACACTTAAACAGGGGGTCTAATTTTACACAAATCTAATACCTTCTCTGATGTGAATGTAAACAACAAATGTTCTATTTATCATTGCAGAATGCAGTTCACAGTCCGACCGGAATCCTTATAGCGAACGTAATCTTGGTCCTTCTTCCTCTTCTGGCGAAAAACGTTCGCCTGAGCCGACTTCTACAGAGGAGCCTCCTTTTCGTGCCGGGGCAAAGTCTCCTCCTAGCAGGCCTCCTTCTTTTAAAGTACTTGGATATACACTTGAAGAGCTTGGATATATTCGGCTCATTCCCCGCACAAATCAGGAGCTTCGATTCGAATTTCGAAGATACACTTTTGCAGTTGGTACATCAATTAATTGGAAAACAGATAGAAATAACTATAGTCTCTTGCCAACCCACGAACATATTGTATTAGCAGCATCAAATGGTGACATTTTCGCAATATTAGCGGATAGCGGTGTTCTTCGTGGATTATATAGGAGAGATAAAACTCATGCGCGAATAAAAATGAATATTAACAGCCACACAGTTGATAATTTGACTCCAGATGAAATGAGAGATTGTCCATTAGGCTATAGCCACCCAATCTTCCCACAAACTTTTATTAAAGCTTTTTCAGATCACGATTCTCTACAGATCGAACGGATTTCCAGTGCTGAATGTATTCTTGGTTCATCTTCTTCTACCAGACAACCTTCACTTGACCGGACTTATCCTCAGGAGCCTTCTCTCCGTGCCAGGTCCATATCTCCCCCGGGCAGGCCTCCTTCTCATGAAGTACTTGGATATGCACTTCCAAAACTTGGATATATTCGGCTTATTCCCCGAGCAAATCCGAACCGGCAATTTGAATTTCGAAGATATGTTTTTCCTGCTAATAAACGAATTAAATTGATGGTAGGTGATCATAAATATGTGCCCGTGCCAACCCGAGAACATATTGTATTATCAACATCCAGTGGTGTTGCTTTTGCAATATTGGAGTATAGTGGGATTCTTCGTGGAATGTATAGGTGGGATAGCAAATATTGGAGAATAAAAGTGAACGTGATAAGCGGTGCATTTGACAATATGACGGCCGAAGAGATGAGCGAATGTCATGTAGGCAACAAGTTCCCAATCTTCCCACGTTGGTTTGATGAAGCTGTTTCAAATGAAGATTCTCTGCAGTGTGTGTATCATTAATTCAATAGAAAAGAGATAATCTAAAATACACATAATATTCTTTGTAATCCGTAGTCGGATCAATATTGCATTAAAAAATTTGAGTGTCAATTTATTATGCTGATCAAGGCTCCTTTCCAATTATCTTTACCTAATCCCTATTAGGTCATTCAAATTTTTATTCATTGAAATTTGAGAATTCAGAGAGTTACATGAGTTTGCGTTTTCCGACCCGAGTTTTCTGGAAACACCATATAACCCACACCACTAACAGAATTGTAATCATTCTTGCAGCTGTAGCTTACAGTTTTTAGGGATTTGAGTGCAATTCGAGAACAAGCGAAAATCCTAAGGGGAAGAGAGAAGGATCAGACCATTTCTGATTAAATTTCGCACTCAAAAAAGTAGTTTTTATGATTTTTTAACATATAAATATCTTAATTACTTACGAGTTTTCGTATCAATAGCGAAAACAAAAGACACTTCTCAACTTTCGGAGACTACCTACTACGCGAACGGACAGACACCGTGGGGCAGATAACTTGTAGAAAGCAAGTCCTAATTGGATTTGGATTCTGCTTTCTTAAAAAAATGTTCACTGAATTTTCAACTAATATATGGAGGGGATTTCTGAATTGTTATAGTTCCAAATTGTATGTCAATGCAAATAATAAACAAATAATTATTCTCTTCTTGATCGCCTATCATTTGGTCAACAACTTTCCTACTCTCTTTATCTACTCGACATAATGCGCAGGGCTGTGTGCAAGCCAAAAATCATCGATGAGTGATATCATTAGTTATGAAAAGATTATAATATAATATAAAATTGTAATATCATTATCGCTTGTTCGCTTTCAAGACAATATTTTGACGATAAAATTGCTTGCTTTCATCGAGAAGGTGTCTTTCAAGCGATTTTAAATATATTTCGTATGGTTTCTCGCGATTCCAGAAATTTAAAAAACCTGTAATTTGGTGATTGTGAATTCTCATCTGTTAAAACTTCTTTTTTTAAGGTACGCATTCTTATCACGTATCTTGTGCTTCGCACTCGATTTTGGGCAAAAGGTGAACTTTCCTATATTACGTTCAAGACTTTCATATCACATATATATTGCACTTATTTATGTACCTCGGGCTGGGATTGCTCATTCAGATATTGCAAAATTAAGTGAAAATTTTAAATACCTGTTTCTTACTTCGCAAAAAATTTCATTTACAGCTAACCTAGAAAATGTATATTCTCAATAAATTTATATTATTACAATTCATAATAAGCATTGGTATGGAAACGTACGAATTTTTATTGTCTTGTTTCCATATTTGCAAAGAAATTGCGCATCCTATAAGAAAAAAACAATCTTATTATGAAAAATTGTATTGCAACGTGTATCCTTTCTTTCATGAATTTAATCAGTTTAGTTTTAATGCTATTGTTTACGATTTGAAATAAAAATACGCATCTTAGCCTGAAGTAGTCTGAAAAAAATTTGCAAGTAAAATTTAGTCGAAAAATTTCGTTGAATAAAATGTTATTGCAGCTTGTGTCCTTTTTTCAGAAATCCAATTTTTTCATTTTCAATATATTGTTATAACAAGAGTTCATAACAAATATGTAGATCCTTTTAGGTCATATTCTATTCTTTCAATTCTATTATATTCCATTTTTTTTTGTTCTAAAAAAATTATATTTTTAGGTGGCGCAATCCCCTTGAAGTCAAATACGTATGAAACTTGACATTTCTATTCACAATTAGCCATACAGTACGAATAAAACATTACTTCTTCGAGTGTCTAAAGAAGTCAATCGTGTCTCCGAGAATACGAAAGAAACCAAATATAAAATTGTACAATTTGACTATTTTTTTCAAACTGTTTTTCTATATACAGTCAATTTCAAGAGAAAAAAAATTCTATAACCGCCTAACTCGCGTGTAACCTAGAAATTAGGCAGAAATTAAAAAAGCCGGCAGCCTATTTGAAAGATGAGTAGTTTATGCCATTTCATGTTAATTGTTAATTGTTAAGTAAAAGTGATTATTTTTAATGAAACACGCGGACGTTTAAATAATAAAATTGATTTTGGACAAAATAGTCTAACTTTAAACTTCAAAAATTAGATTTTTTTTCCAAGAAGTCGAAGAAGTCTCACTATCCTAGCACTGTAAATTTTTTCAAAGATTTTCCTTTCCGATACTTTTACATATTGCGCACTGCTATCTTAAAAAAAATCAATTGTTCATGTTGGAACAGAATTTTGACTGAAATCAAATGTACAAAATAATGCTAATGATAACGATAATCAGTTACTTTTTTTCGTGATGAAACGATAAATATGACTAGTTTCTTTCGAAAAGTAACTGACGCATTACTGAATGGCCGATTCCCGACTCGCATTTTCCTACCTGCTAAGTATACCCCCACCATTGGGCTACGCGAGATACCCCTCGCTTGCTTCTCTCGCCTGGGATTATATCTTGGAAGGCTAGCGTACCTAAGATATTTAAACTGGACATTGTAAATAGAATCGTAAACTTTATTACGTGGATTCCCGACAGTAAAATTAAGCTGTTGTCCCTTTTGGTTCCAGTTTAGAAATAAATTCGGATGGAGTTTATTACCCTAAAATTTGAAGATTTTTAGTTTCAGAGACGCGTAAAATAACATTAAGTACAAAAAAATTATTATAATAAATCTTGAATAAAATTCATTTAAAACTCATATTTAGTTGTTAAATAGTCAAACTGAAATTTTTTTTGGGTAGAAATCCAAATATTTTTTTGAAAAATTGGTGTACTTAAAAAATTTATCTATTTTAATAGAAATTCCATCTTTCTTAGATGAAATGGCAACTGTTTGATTGAAAATTCATCTGTTTTGTTGAAAAATCGTCTTCTTAGATTGAAAATTCCAGTATCTTGATAGAAAATGTACTTCTTATTTAAAACTTATATTGTTTTGTTGAAAAGTCAAGCTGAAAATTTTTTGTTGTAAAAATTCAATTTTTTTCTTTTAAACTTATCTCTTACCAGGCACTCTTTTTTGCTCGAGGATTCGACTATTTTGTTTACAAATTCTGATAGAAAGACTTTGTTAAGAAACTGATCTGCTTAATTAAAAATTCATTTGCGCGGGTAAAACTTGAAGGACTTGGTTGAAAATTTGATTTTTATTTTTAATGAAGGTTTATTGTTTGGTTGAAAATGTAACTATTTTGTTGAAAATTAATTTGTTTGATCAAGATTCATAACTTTTGGTGTAAAATTTAACTGTCTGACTAAAAATGAACTATTTGGTTAAAAATTCAACTATTTGGTGAGGAATGAGCTTTTTTATTAAAAAATCATATTTTAGGGTTGAAAATTCAGCTGTTTTGTAGACAATTTGTCTTTTTTGGCTCAAAAATTCAACAATTTTGTTAACAAATGATGTATTTTGTTGAAAATTTATCTTTTTTGTAGAAAATTAAATTTCTTGGTGGAAAATTAATAGTTTTTTGTTGAAAATTTACCTTTTTTTGGTTGAAAGTTGGAATACTTTGTTAAAAATTCTGTTTTTATGTGAGATTTACCTTTTTGGTTGAAAAGTTAACTTTTTCCTCAAATTCGTTTTTTTAACATTTGTCTTTTTTGGTTAAATACGACTACTTTAACATTAATTTTTATATGTTGAAAATTATTTTTTTTAAACAGAAAATGTAACGATTTCATTTTTAGCTGAAAATTCAAGTATTTTGTTTAAAATTCATCTTTTTGTATTGAAAATTCATCTTTTTGAGGATCTAACTTTTTTTTTTAAGTCGTTTTGTTTTGTGTAATTCAACTCGTTAAAAATTCGTCTTTTGGTAGAAAATTCATCTTTTACATACGAAAGTCATCTTTCTTGGTTGAAAATTAACTGTTTTGTTGATAATTTCACTTTTCTAGTTACCAATTTTAGGAAAAATTTGAATTATTTTGAAAGATATTTAAAAGGTTTAAAAGATTTGAAAAGATTCAAAATAATTTAAAATTTGAAATAATTTGAAAAAATGTTATTTTTTGAAGATTTTGAACAAAGTTTATAAGTTTTCCAAGGATATTGAAATGATTAAAAAGAATAGAAAAATTTCTTAAGAGGCTTTTTAGTTACGAAGAAATAATAAATAAACAACAGAGAAAATAATTTTTCAAACAATCTTTCTTTTTGTGAATATGTTTTTCTGAAATAAAACAGGTATTTGAAATATTCCTCAAATTTTCTATATGGAATAAAATATATGAATGTGAATTTTTTTCTTGACGTAGTTACCGAAAACTTGAAAGCCAAAGAAAAGCTGAAAATTCCATAAAAGCCCGCAAATTTCTAGCATTATTCAACGAGAATGTTCAATACAAATAATGAATTCTTTAAATAATTATGCTTGTTAAATTGAATTAATTATTACCTCACTAGAATTTAATTTAATTTAAAAGTGGAAAATATTAGAAAAAAATGCAACTTTCTAGCATTATTCTAAAAGAATATTATTATAAATAATAAATAGTTCCAACAATTTTGTCTATTAAATTCAGTTGATTATTGCCTCGGTCTAACTGAAAAGTTGAAAAAATCAGATAAAACTGTGAATTTCTAACTTTATTCTCAGACAAAATGGCTATACAATATAATAAATTGTTTTAACAATATATTTGAAAATCTAGTTATCACTATAAAATAATATTTTATGCACTAGAAACAATGTTTACTGAAAGAAACCTCAAAAAACTAATATTTAGAGCTAGAAACTTGCGATACCCAACTTTTAACTTATGGGGTTTATTTAAAACCCTTTAAAATAGACTTATAGGGGTGGAATTCGAAAATAAATTTCTCATTCGTATTCTATTGCTGATTTTGAAGTTTGATAACATTTGGTGAAATACAATAATTTATATTTTCACAAACAAATTAGATGAAAAATTTCCAAATATTTTGGAAGTTCAAGTACAACGAATTTGTGCCTTCTATTCAAATAGCTGGCGATTAATTTGAAAGTTCAAGTTAGTCACAAATATGAATAAAAATGTATTAATAAATATTTTTTGAAACAATTGAATAAATTAAAATTCTAAGCCTTCGAAATTAGAGTAATATATAGGCAATCTATGAATGAGTATTGAATACAAAGGGAGTATAAGTACAATGGATACTCATTCCAAGATCCCAGGTATGTTCGCCTCTAACCCTAATCCGACGTCAGATATGCTTGGCAAAAGCAAGTTAGGGGTAACTCGCGTAGGCCGTAGGGCAATGGTGGGGGTATACTGAGCAGGTACAAAAATGCGAGTCGGGCAATGACCTACTGAATACCAGATAGAAAACCTTCAAGATGATTCATATTGTAACTAATTTATAGCTAGGGTTGCTTATGGTTTGAGGAATTTTACTTTACTTTCCAATTTTGAAAGTTTGTACATCTGCTCAAGATTAAGCATTGTTCCGTCAGCTTTGAGAGTAAATAGTTTCAGTTTGGAGTTCTAAACTTACGACCTTTACGATCAGACCATCAAAACTGAGGGATGTCCTTACCTAGAATATTTTATTTCTGGAAAAAACCGGGCAGTTGCAATTTTCACTTGCCCTTTGCAGAGGGTGTCGCCTATCGATCCCACTAACGAACTTCCGAATTCTAATTAGTGGATCCTCCCACTTTGTAGTTAAACTTGCACCTCAATGTGTTAAAAGAGAGGGTTTTACCGATTTCCGAAAAGTTTACAACCATTCAGGAAGCGATAGAAGAGCTAGTCAAGGAAGATTCGCCAGAGGAGTCCGAGAGCGTAAATGAACGAGCGAATTTTGAAAATAGATACTATTCAATTTGCGGTCAATTCAAATCATTAATAAAAAGAAATCTCTCCGCGA
>CAKNXH010062423.1:128258-150431 GCA_932178445.1 Andricus quercusramuli
TCTCACAATCCCAAAACTTGAATTGTGTGCCGCATATCAATTGACGAAATTGCTTTAATACACTCGTAAGTCACTTAACTTGACAATAGGCAGCACCCATCTTTGGTGTGATAACACAGGAGTTCTCGCATGGATAAATACCGAATCTCAAAAATTACAACAATTCATGTCGAATCGCGTATCTGAAATCCAATCCCTCACGAACATTCGTGATTGGAAATATGTCCCTACCGATGAAAATCCCGCGGATCTTATCACACGAGGATAAACCCCACGCGAATTTTTAGCCAGTACTTTGCGGCAACATGGGCCAAAATGGCTCCTTCAAAGCGAAGAAAACTGGCCAGTACAACAATTGCACAACGGTGAGGTGCCGGGCTTCAGAAAAAACTACGCAGGCACATTTTCATTCAAATAGACAATCGCAAATTGGCAGTTACTAGAAGAATGTTCATCATGCAGTAAACTCATTCGTGTACTCGCATATGTTTTACGCTTTGTTCGCAATAGCAGAGATAAAAATCAAAATTCCAGAAGCCAGGGCCCCCTATCGGTATCAGAGCTTGAAGCTGCTCACAATATGATTATCCGTCAAACTCAGGCCACTGCGATTTACAAAGACATCGAGAAACTCTCGTACGGCAAACTCACGGATCAAACTGCATCTCCTCCAGCACATCCTTGAGGTCTTCAATGTGTCTTCGACCCTGCTCCGCATACTCATACGCATTCATTATATCATGTCTGGTAGGAGTCTTTTGACTCATGTCACACTTCTCCACAACGTTCAGGTCTGCCTCCAACTCCTCACACACACTACGGTTTAAATTTGGTTCATTCGCCATTAGAATTCCCACGAGTAGCTAGGGAAATAAAAGTCCACGCATATCATGAGAAGGTAGAACATCTGTGACTGGATTAGAAATGTATTCTTTGCCGTGTATTCAGAAAGTCAGTCATGACAACTAAAGATATAATATCTTTATTATCGACTTATCACATTGCAAGTAATAGTAAAAGTATATAAATTGAAATAAATCTGTGATCAATAAAATGAAGAATATACTTATTTACTAATGTCGATTGTGATGAAATTCTTCTGCCTAACATATTTCCGTTATTAGTTAGTGGGCAAAACATCTCAAAAAGACGATTTTTTGGTCTTCTCTTTCAAGCGTCCACTTTTACCTATTCTCAGAAAGAGAGCAAAGTTAGGAGAAATTTGAAGAAAAAAAATTTCACAGATATTCTTTGAACATTCTCCAATGCAATGCATTTTCCAAATGCTTCAAGTACTCAGTAATTTACTTTTCACTGGGATTTATCTACAAATACTTCATGTTGAGAAAGAATAAAGACAGGAAGGCACGTGATGGTACTAAATGTGCAGTTTTATAATGCAAATGCAGTGCAATAATCAAATTTATGATAAAATAATTCTTACGCAGGAAATATCATTTCAAATATTTCTGACATTGATCAGCGTGAGCGTGAGGCTCGCTGTTTTTATTTTCTGTTTTTCGAATAATTATTACGTAAAAAGATTCTAAGACAACAGTATCAGTCGTTTTCCTTTATCAAGATTGATTTCTACACAGATAGCTGTGATGAAAACTAATTTCTCAATTTTTTTATCATAAATTTATGTTTGTTCAATTGATCAAACTTGAACCAAGCTAGAGTTTTGTAATTAAGTGACATATTTTTATGCAGAATATTGGGTTATTTCGCAATTATGTTTCCAATTAGGATATATTGAAATAATTTTGATGCGCTGTAAATCATAACAATAATATTTTCTAACATTATCGACGCAGCTGACAAATATTCGGAATTACATTTTTTTTGAAAGGCAATTTTCATTTATTAAAAAAATTGAAGTCAGACGATCCTAGCAATGTACCTTTTTTCAAAGATTTTGGTTTAAAATATTTTTACATATTGCGCGCTGCTTCCTTTTAAAAAAATCAACTTTCTACGTTTGAAAAGAATTTTGACTGAATTCAAATATACAAAATAATGCACACGTATTTTATCATGATATTGTTTGCAGGGTTGAAAAGTAACTAGTTCCTTTATGCTAGTGACTGTGACTAGTTACATTTTTTTCAGTAATAGTAACTAGAAACACCGTTTGTTTAGTTACTTTCGGAGTGTAGTTCCCGAGTGTAATTTTCTCATTTTCACCATTAAAACTGTGGTGGCAACTAGCCATAGAAATTTATATCCCAATATAAGAGAATTGAAACATTTCATCGACCCTAATATTCGTAATTTTTAAAAATCTATAAAAACACTCAGAAAAAAAATAAAAAATTAATTTCAAAGTTAAATATTTATTTTTCTTTGACTGATAGTGCATTTTCGTTAACTGGAAATTTACCCATCCTAGTCATTTTAATTATTATTTTGATTGAAAACTCTTTTTTTTTTTTTTTGTTAAAAATTTAATTATTTGGTTGAAAATTCAATAATTGTATTCGAAATTGAACGATTTAAAAAAAAATCATCTTATTTTGTTAAGAATTCAACTGCTATGTTGGAAATTAGTTTTCTGGTTGAATTAAACTGTTTTTGATTTGAAATTAATCTTTTTGGTGAAAATATATGTACTATTACATTTTGGACGATTTAGAGAGCTTTCCTTTTTTATCTCCATTTGTTGTTACATACATACCTTCCATTGGAGATAAGAATTATATCATGAGAATCATCATAATGAAAAATGTGAAATCATACCATTATCTACGAAGGAGAGTCTTGAAACTAATAATGTCGTTATCTCGCGTATATTATGTATAGATTTGTTCTCTGATGATGCAATGGAATGTTCCTGAGATACAGTTGTCAACAAAATTATTTGCTGAAGCATTAATCAGTTTCTTCTCCACTTTGCGAAGATGAGGCTGCTCTATACATTTGCTTGCACTTTGGTGGTCATCCTCAATTCTATTGGTGAATATAATAATATGATATATCTATAATTCTTATTATATTTTATATAATACATGCATGAATAGGGACATTTTCAGGTCTGTAAAACGAACCCACAGTCTTTCCTTCCAGCGTATAGTCATATATTAGCCATTTGTATATTTACACTGTAGAAACTAGAGATTTATTTTTTTACAGTATCATTCTTTTGCGTCATATTTTTCAATATGAGAACTTCATGCAGTTGTTTTCAATGCAACACTAACGATTCTAGCCTTCCACCACTGGCATGATTTTAGTACAACTTGAAATAGTTTTTGCTGAGTCTCATTGTGATACTTGAAACAATCCCTGAAATAATATTTTGTTTTCACAGTGATGATGTCAAAAATTATGACGTCATAGATATACGTGGCCATTACATGCCTACGAACTAGAAAATAGGTGATTGAGGTTGATTCCTACGACTCACGCTGAAAACATACACTTATCAATAGTGTCCCTCCTCTCTTCCTTAGTGCATGAAATAATATTAAGCTTGATGCCACAAATAAAATTACCATATCATCTCACACGCGGCAAGTCTCTCTGCGGCATGTCACACCTGCGGCAGGTCACACCTGCGGCATCTCTATCTAGCGGCTTGTCTCCCGTGCGGCTTTTCTCCCACGCGGCATTTCTCACAGTGAAATTGACATTTTTGCGGCATCTCTCGCCAGTGGCATCTCTCCCCTTCAAAAAATTTGTTAAGTTCAAATAAAAATGGCAAATGCGGCAAGTCTCCCAGGCCTTATTGTCTCCCCGGCGGCATCTCTCATTCAGAAAAAAATTTTCGAATCCATATAAAATGGCAAAACTGCAGCAAGCCTCACAGGACTAATTGTCACATCTGCGGCATCTCTCACCCGCGGCAAGTATCCTCAGCGGCATCTCTCATCCGGGACAAATGCTCAAGTCCACATCAAAGTGGCAAAACTGCGGAAAGTCTCCCAGGATGGATTGTCACATCTGAGGCATCTCTCACCAGCGGCATCTCTCGCCCAAGAAAATTTTCTCCCTACTTTAAAAGATGTCAAAACTGCGGCAAGTCTCCTCAGCGGCATCTCTCGTCCAATACAATTTTTTAAGTAGTTCTAAAGTTGGCGAAAATGCCGCAAGTCTACCCAGAGGCATCTTTCCCGCAATAAAATTTTCTAAAAGGAAGTAAAGATGGCAAAACAGCGGCAAGTCTCTCCAGGGACATCTCTTCCTCAAGCAAATTTTCTGAGTAGTTCTAAAGATGGAAAAACTGCGGCAAACCTCTTGAGCGGCAACTCTCCTCCGAAAGCATTGGAAAGCCTCGTCCTTCCTGCGGTATGACCGTAAGAAGAATATTGAGCAGTATCAATGTACAAACTTAGCCGTAATAAAATTCAATTTGAGTAAAAACGTTATCATTTATCAAAACGACCATTTCAAATGGAATTGTGATTAGCTCTGGGGAGGCTTGTCGCATTATCACAAATTTTCATAAATAAGAAAGTGTTCTTGGGGGAGAGATGCCGCCTGTTAGACTTGCGGCAGTTTTGCCATCTTTGTAACTACTTAGACAATTTTATTGAGGGAGAAATGTCGCTCGAGAGACTTGCCGCAGTTTTGCCATCTTTAAAACTAGTCAGGAAATTTTTTTTGGGCGAGAGATGCTGCTGGGTAGACTTGCCGCATTTTGGCCATCTTTAGAACTACTCAAAAAATTGTATCGGGGGAGAGATGACCCTGGAGAGACTTGCCGCTGTTTTTCCATCTTTAGAACTAGTGAAAAAATATTCTTGGGCGAGTGATGGCGCTGGTTAGACTTACCACAGTTTTGCCATCTTAAAAACTGCTTAGAAAATTTTATTGGGAGAGAGATATCGCTGGAGAGACTTGCCGCAGTTTTGTCATTTTTACAACTATTTACAAAATTTTATTGAAGGAGAGATGTCGCTGGAGAGACTTGCCGCTGTTTTGTCATTTTTACAACTACTTAAAAAAATCTATTGGGAGATAGATTTTGCTGGAGAGACTTGCCGCAGTTTTGTCATCTTTATAACTAGTGAGAAAGTTTTCTTATGCGAGAGAATCTGCAAGGTAGACTTGCCGCAGTTTTGCCATCTTTCCAACTACTTAAACAAATTTATTAGGAGAGAGATTTCGCTGGAGAGACTTGCCGCAGTTTTGTCATTTTTACAACTATTTACAAAATTTTATTGGGGGAGAGATTTCGTGGAGAGACTTGCCGCAGTTTTGTCATTTTTACAACTATTTACAAAATTTTATTGGGGGAGAGATTTCGCTGGAGAGACTTGCCGCAGTTTTTCCATCTTTAGAACTAGTGAGAACATTTTCTTGGGCGAGACAGCCGCCGGGTAGACTTGCCGCAGTTTTGCCATCTTTACTGCTACTTAGAAAATTTTATTGGGGAAGAGATGCTGCGGAGACTTGCCGCGGGTGAGAGATGCCGCACATGTGACAATTAGTCCTGTGAGGCTTGCTGCAGTTTTGTTATTTTATATGGATTCGAAAATTTTTTCTGAACGAGAGATGCCGCCGGGGAGACAATAGGTCCTGTGAGACTTGCCCCAGTTGTGACATTTTTATTTGGACTTGAAAAATTTTTTGAAGGGAAAGATGCCACGGGAAGACTTGCCACTGGCGAGAGATGCCGCAGATGTGACATGCCGCAGATGTGACCTGCCGCAGAGAGACTTGCCGCGTGTGAGATGATATGGACCTGTTCAAAAATCGACGATTTTTTATTCTTGACTTTTTTTCAAATCGTGCGTTGTCTGGCTTAAAATTTTCGTTTGTTTCTGTGAGTTTTGTAAATGCTATAACTCTGTCAATTTTGTTGTCATCAGAAAATGTCATTAGGATAAATTTCCAGTCTTTATGATTAATCCAAGTAGCCGTAAATATTATTTTAAGCTCTTAAAAAAAAGTATTCTCAACAATTTTAAAAATGCATTTAGATTTTAAATTTTTATCCAAAATGGCTGGCTAAACCAACATACATACAGATTTACACAGGGGGTCTAATTTTACAAAAATCGAATACCTTCTCTGATGTGAATGTAAAAAATGAATCTTCTATTTACCATTTCAGAATGCAGTTCACAGTCCGACGGGAATCCTCGTAGCGAAAGTTATACTGGTCCTTCTTCTGCCTTTCCTGGGAAAAAACATTCACCTGAGCGGACTTCTACAGAGGAGTCTCCTTTTCGTGCCAGGTCAAGTTCTCCTGCCAGCAGGCCTTCTTCTTTTAAAGTACTTGGATATACACTTGGAGAGCTTGGATATATTCGGCTCGTCCCCCACAGAAATCAGAACATTCGATTCGAATTTCGAAGATACACTTTTGCAGTTGGTACATCAATTACTTGGAAAACAGATAGAAATAACTATAGTCTCTTGCCAACTCAAGAACATATTGTATTAGCAGCATCAAATGGTGACATTTTTGCAATATTAGCGAATGACGGGGTTCTTCGTGGATTATATAGGAGAGGTAAAACTCATGCGCGAATGAAAATAAACATGATCAGCTGCGCAGCAGATACTTTGACTCCAGATGAAATGAGAAATTGTCCAGTAGGCTACAGACACCCAATCTTCCCACAAAGTTTTATTAAAGAATTTTCAGATCACGATTCTCTACAGTTCAAACGAAATCCCACTGGCGAACGCATTCTTGATTCTTCTTCTTCTGCAAGACAACATTCACCTGACCGGACGTATCTTCAGGAGCCTCCACTTCGTGCCAGGTCCATATCTCCCCCTGGCAGGCCTCCCTCTCATGAAATACTTGGATATGCACGTGCAAAACTTGGATATATTCGGCTTATTCCCCAGGCAAATCCGAACCGGCAATTCGAATTTCGAAGATATGTTTTTCCTGCTAACAAACGAATTAAATTGATGTTGGAAAATCATAAATATATGCCCGTGCCAACCCGAGAACATGTTGTATTATCAACATCCAGTGGTGACGCTCTTTCAATATTGGAGTATAGTGGGGTTCTTCGTGGAATGTATAGGTGGAATAGAAAATATTGGAGAATAAAAGTAAACATGATAAGCGGTGCAATTGACAATATGACCGAAGAGGAGTTGAGCGAATGTCATGTAGGCAACAAGTACCCAATCTTCCCACGATGGTTCAAAGAAGCTATTTCGAATGAAGATTCTCTACAGTGTGTGTATCATTAACTCAACAGAAAAAAGATAAATTAGAAGATGTTAATATTGTTGGTATACTGGACCAGTATACCAACAATATTAACATCTTCTAATTAATTTTATCACCTGGTCGACACCAAATAACATCATCTAAAGAAAAAAGATAATCTAAAATATATTTAATATTCTTTGTAATCCGTAGTCGGATCAATATTAAATTAAAAGATTTGAGTGGCAATATTATGGATATCAATAAGGCTGCTTTTCAATTATCTTTTGCTAATCCCCATTAGGTCATTCAAATTTTTATTCTTTGAAATTTGAGAATTCAGAGAGTAAAATAAGTTTGCGTTTTCCGACCCGAGTTTTTTGGAAACACCATATCACCCACACCGCTAATAGAATTGTAATCATTCTTGCAGCTGTAGCGTTTTGTGTATAGGGATTTGAGTGCAATTCGAGAACAAAACAAAATCCTAAGAGGAAGAGATAAGAATCAGACAATTTCTAATTGAATTTCGCACTCAAAAAAGTACTTTTGATTTTTCTTTTACATACAAATATCATGACTTCTTACGAAACTTGTTTACTAAATTTTCAACTAATATGTGGAGGGGATTTTTTAATTGCTAGCGTAAAAATTGTATGACAATGCTAATAATAAACAAATAGTGATTCTCTTCTGGTTCGTCTATCATTTGGTAAACAACTTTCCTGCTCTCATTATCTTCTGGGTTCAATGCGCAGGGCTGTGTGCCAGCCAAAAATGGTTGATAAATTGTAATATCATTATCGGTTGTTCGTTTTGAAGACAATGCTTTGACGATCAAATTGCTTGCTTTTATCGACAGGGTGTCTTTTAAGTAATTTACTAAGAATTCGTATGATGTTTCGCCATTTCAGAAATTTGGAAAAACTGTAATTTGGTCATTGTGAATTCTTATTTGCTGGAACTCCTTCGGCTTTAGCGAACACATTTTCATCACGTATATCGTACTTGGAACTCGATTTTGCCCAAAAGGTGAACTTTTCTACATTACGTTCAAGACTTTTATATCAAATGTTCATTACATTGGTATGGAAACATAAGTATTTCTATTGTCTTGTTTTTATATTTGAAAAGAAAGTGCGCATCCTATAAGAAAAAAGCGACGTTATTATTGAAAATGTATTGCAACATGTATCGCTTTTCCATGAATTCAATTAGTTTATTTATAATGTTATTTTCTACAATTTGGAATAAAAATCCGCATCCTCGCCTAAAGTGGTTTCAAAAAAATTTGTAAATAAAGTTTAGTCACAAAAGTTTGTTGAATAAAATGTTATTGTAGCTTCTGTCCTTTTTTAAAAACGGTATTTTTTCATTTTCAATATATTCTCATAACAAGAATTCATCAAAAATTTGCAGATATTTTTTGGGTGAACATCTTTCGACTTTTAATTTTTTTTGTATCTTGTATCCTTTCCAAAGAAAATTATTTTATTTTTTTTCATTTTGAATGTTATTTTTTACGATTAAAACGAAAACTGAAAGTGCTATCAATAAATTATTCGTGGAAAGTTTGTTGATATAACCTAGATAGGCCAACAGTTTTGTTAAATAAAATGTCATTATATATGCATCCAACATTTGGAATAAAATATATTTGAAAATTCACTTCACGGCCCTGAAATGTTCTTCAAATTTCGCAAACACTCTATCAGTCGTAGAATATGTTGAAAAATTTTACACCAAGTTTTCAAGAAAAATATCAATTACCGGTATAGATATGGCAAGTTGGACGCTAAAAGTTATTGAATTTTTTGTCGGCGAAAAATTTCACCTTTCTTAAATAACTAAAAAACGAAACAAGCATCGAAAATTATGAAAATGTTGGATAAAATTAATATCAACGTTAATGTATTTTATTCTTTCAATTCCATTATATTCTATTAATTTAAATATTTCTGCATCAGGGCCGACCTAAAAAGCATTGGAAATATTTTTTCTCGAATTTCAATTCATTTCGCAATTAGCCATAGAGTACGAATAAAATATTACTATTCCAAATGTGTCTGAAGAAGTCAGTCGTGTATCCGAGGATACGAAAGAAACCAAGTATAAAATTCTACAATTTGACTATTTTCCTTTAAACTGTGTTTCTATATACAGACAATTTCATAAAAAAAGAAAAATTCTGAATCCGCCTAACTCAAGTGTAACCTAGAAATTAGGAGAGGTGGGATTTAATATCCGAAGGTACATCAGGATAGTTGAAAACTCAAAAATTAAACTGCAGACGGTTCCCTTGACGCGTTATTTTCAAAGATTCTTGACTACGATTTAAATACATGGATTTTTCCCTATAACTCATAATATTGCAGGTCAATTATTTTAATTATTTTGATTTTGATATTTCAAGCAGGAAAAGCTTGATATATGTATATGGAATTCTATATTAAATTTCAAAGAATATATTCGAGAAAATAGAGTTGTTTTATGAAATTCTTCTTCCCACGACTTACCTCAAGAGCAATATAACATCAACTTCCTTGCATACAGAGCTGTCTTAATAACAAATGAAGATAACTCAGAAAATTAATTATAAAACGTGGAACAAATCCCAATAAAAAACGATTTCAAACACAACTGAATTGATAAAGCAATAAGAAAATACACTCAAAAAAACAAGTCAACATAACTTACTAAAGAAAGAGAGAGAAAAACTACCACCACCCTATCCTACATTCAAGGTATCACAGAAAAAATAGGAAGAATTCTCAAAAAACACAACATCCAAACGAAATTTACACCACAGGTGAAAATAGGACAGCTTCCAAACAACCCAAAAATAAAAAGGCACCTATCAGTGATCCGGGAGTATATAAGATCCCTTGTTCTTGTGGCAGAGTTTATACCACCCTTTCTCCTTGTCATGATTCCCTTAGGAAGCGCTTGCGCATTACTTTAGGGGGCGCCGTTCTTTGGCCGGGCCGGGCCGTGGCCTTCGTCCTTTGTGCCAGCTTGGTCTTCTCCTGGTGAACTGGGCTTCTTGTCAGACCTGCCCAGCTATGATGTTAGCTTGCACGCCCAAGAGGCTTCATAAACGAGGCTGCCTCTCTGAAGGTCAAGCAACTTCTGGTCCCCGGGCGATGGTCTGTCCGGGGCTTATCTTCCTTTGCAACGCGGAGGTAGCACTGCGGTGTGCTTACGCATACTGCAGCTTCATGCCCCTCTTTGCCGCAAAGCCAGCATAATTTGGTTCTATTTAAACCCTCGCAGTTCACTGTCATGTCGCCGAAGCCTAGGCAGCAGTAGCACCTTATTGCCTCCGCCTTCTTGGGCACACAACAGGATACCCACCCCACCTTAGGGTGTCCAATGCGCACCAGACTTACAGCCAGATCTTCTGCCAGCTCCACGAAAGCCTTCAGATTGCCTCTGGAGGGTCTTTTCGTGAGGCTGACCCTGATGACTCCAACCAGTTCGCCGACATTTTTTTCTAACGGCTTCCTCGACTTCTTCTGCATCTGTCGTCGTATCGAGGTCCAGAATCTCGATCTCGGTGCGAAGGACAAGCTCACGTACGCTGCCCCCGTCAACAATTGCCTTCGTGATGGCAGCCGACAGCTCAGCTCTGTCCTTTGATGTAGGTTCCAGTTCTACTAGTAATTCGCCGTGTCTCGTTTGCCTGACCCCCTTGATTTTTACGCCGAGGGCATCAGGTTTAACCTTCTTCTTAAGGTCCTTGAGGACCGTCGCGTAACTAAGTCCCTCGGTCGGTTTGATATGGACCGCCTCGGTTCTAGCTCGCATCTGCCTCTTCTTCTGCTTCTTTTGCGTTTTGGTGCAGACTCTGGCTTTTTTCCACCTTTTTCGGTGTCGAGGTCGTTGGCGCTGGAGCGTTACGTGTCCTCGGCTTTTTGTTTTTTGGCTTGGAAGGACTCATCTCTACTGGACTCAGGGTGGTTTCCCTCTCTCGCTCCATATCACGGGGAGTGGGAGCTGCCACGGCTTCATCAGTCTGAATGCAGCTTTCGTCTGCCTTCTTCTTTGTCTTCTCCGTTCGGGTCATGGCTCTCCTTCGGGCAGTTCGTCCAACATTCTCGATCAAATCCTTAGGAAGCCCTTAGGTCGTCATAGAGTGATCGCGCAGTTCGTTCGTAAGTAGCTCCGTTCGTTCCAGCCCTTACCTGATTGGAAGCCACATATTTCTCTCCGTGCTGCTAAAGTCCACCGTTTCTTTTATAGTGCCTCGTAACTCTTCAAAGACACCATACGTATCTGAGAGTTTGCCATCCATTTCTGCGATGTCCATCTTGTCCACCGATACTTCCACCTCCTCCGTCACGACCAAAGGACCACCCAGCTCCTCGCAGACGCCTCTGTCAAAGTAATATTGGTTCCCCCCAAAATCCATGGAAACGGCACCAGCCACCGGGTCTTGCACCTGATCGGAACCGGCGCACGCTTAGTTTTTTTACAAAATTATGTTCAAAATTCTGCTAATTGCTTAATTTTTGACCGATCCTAATACATTTTTTTCAAATACACGCAAAGAAACCTCAAACCCACGAACCTCAAACCCTTAAACCCTTAAACCCACAAACCTCAAACCCACAAATCTCCAACGCCGAAACCTCAAACTGACAAAACTTATACCTCAAACTCACAAACCTCAAACCCACAAACCTCAAACACACAAACCTCAAACCCCCAACCTCGTACAACCACAAACCTCAAACCCAAAAACCTCACATCCACAAACTTGAAACCCTCAAGTCCAAAAATCTACAAACCTGAAACTCACAAATTCATAAACCTAAAACCCCAAACCCACAAACCTCAAAAACATTAACCTAAAACCACAAATCCACAACCCCACAAACAGCAAACCCACAAACCTCCAACACAAAAACCTCAAACCCACAAATCTCAAACCAAACAACCTCGAACCCCCAAACCCGTAAACCCAAAAACCTCAAGCAAACGAACCTCAAACCCACAATCCTCGAACCCATAAAAATTAAACCTCAAACCCGTTAACCCACAAACCTCACACCCAAAAACCTCAAACCCACAAAAATTATACCTCAAACCCACAAACCTAAAACCACAAATCTACATGCCTCAAACCCACAAACAGCAAGCCCAGAAACATCAAACCCCATGTTCATAAAACTCAACATGTAAGTACATTATGCAGAATAGTCCACAAACCCACCAACCTTTAGGGTTCAGGGTTCGAGGTTTGTGGGTTACAGGTTTGTGGGTTTGTTGTATGGGTTTATGCGTTTGAGGTTTGTGTATGTGCTGTCTGTGGGCTTGTGTATTTGTGGTTTTAGGTTTATGTGTTTGAGGTTTGTGGGATTGGGGTTTTAGGTTTATGGATTTGTGAGTTTGAGGCTTGTGGGTTTTAAGTTTACGGGTTTTGGGTTTGTGCGTTTGAGGTTTTCGGGTTTGAGGTTTGTGGGTTTGAGGTATAATTTTTGTGGGTTTGAGGTTTGAGGTTTGTGCATTCGAGGTTTGCGGGTTTGAGGTTTGTGGGCTTACGGGTTTGGGGATTTGAGGTTTGTTGGTTTGAGGATTGTGGGTTTGTGGGTTGTACGTTTGTGGATTTGCTGTTTGTGGGCTTGTGGATTTGTGGTTTTAAGTTTATGTGTTTGAGGTTTGTGGGTTTGTGGTTTTAAGTTTATGTGTTTGATGTTTGTGGGTTTGGGGTTTCAGGTTTATGGATTTGTGAGTTTGAGGTTTGTAGGTTTATGGGCTTGGGGGTTTTAACATCTTGGATTTGAGGTTTTTGGGTTTGAGGTTGGGGGGCTTACGGTTTTGGGGTTTGTGGGTTTGAGGTTTGTGGGTTTGAGGTTCGTGGGTATGAGTTTTGTGGATTTGAGGTATAATTTTTGTGGGATTGAGGTTTGAGGCTTGTGCGTTTAAGGTTTGTGTGTAAAGATATTACGGATTTCATAGTTTTAAGAGTTTCGAATTTCGTGGTTCAGCTACCTTGGCAAGTTCATATTTTTTTAGGTTAGTTTTTTTGCAGAAAACTAAAAAAGTAGCAGTTCTACATGAAATTATAATTCGTTACGAGTATTTAAAAAAAACTTATTAAAATCGGTCAAAAATTGAGCATTCAGCAGAATTTTTAACAAAATTTGGTGAAAAATTTATTAATTTATTTTGAACGGAAAAATGTCCTTTCGACTATAAAAGATGGGGTTTTCACAAAATACTTGAATTTTCGGCAAAATAATTAAATTTTTAACATAATAGTTAAATTTTCAATCTAAAAATATAAATTTCTAACAATAAGTGTCTTAGTTTATATTTCAATCAAAAAACATGAAATTTTTTCAAAAAAAAAAATGTTTTTCGAAGCGAAAAAGACGAATTTTCAACAAATGAAAATTTGTCACTGAAGGAAGAAAATTTTACCTAATTATTGAACCTCCAAGCCAAAAGACGAATTTTCTCTACAAAAATTGAATTTAAAAACTAAAAACATGACTTCAGCGAAAAATTATTTCTCTGCGAAACTGATGCATTGTTACCTAACAAAAATGAAATGTTAAGCCAAAAAAAAATTTTTTTACCAAAAAAGGAGAATTTTCGACTAAGAAAGATCAATCTTAAGAAAATGGGAAGATAACATCTTCAGTTAAAAAATTAATTTGTAACAAAAAAAAAGACTCCTCAAATGAACAGTTGAATTTTTAACCAGAGAAATAAGCCTTCAATGACAAAAATAAAGTTTCACCCATATAGTTTAACTTTTACCCAGGCATTTCCATGGAAAAAAATTTCTACTAAATCGGATGAATTTATAAATCAAAAAGATAAATTTTAAAAAAATAGTTGAATTTTCTGTGAAAAACATTTTAGTTGACTTTTGACGATCAATGTATGAATTCTCAACCAAGAAATAGGTTTCTACAAAAAAAAATAATTGAATTTTCAATCCAAAAAGACGAATTTTCACCCAAAAAGAATGACTTTCTAACAAAATTTTTGAATTCTCTACCCAATAGTTGCATTTTTATCCAAAAAAGATGAATTTTTTCAACCAGGAGGGATGAATTTTCAACGAAATAGTTGCATCCTCTAACAAATAGTTGAATATTTATCCAAGAAAGATAAAATTTGTATAAAAACTGATGAATTTTTAATTAAAAAAGGGAACATTTTTTTTATGTTGAACTTTCATCCAAAAAAGCTTTCAGTTCGTTTTTTAATGCCAAAATATTAATTTCAAACAAAAAGTAAATTTTATACAAAATAGTTAAATTTTCAACAAAATAGTAGAATTTTCAACCAAAAGTATGACTTTTTAACAAAATAGTTTTATTTTTTACTAAATAATTTCATTTTTATCCAAGAAAGATGAAATTTCTCTAATAACAGGTGAATTTTATCTTAAAAAAAAATTCAAATAGGAGAGACCACCCTACAGTGGATAATGATCCTGCAGTAGATAATCCCTAACTATAGGCACTGATATGAGCAAAATAATCAATTACGATTTTAATATATTAACTTGTATCATGTCTTAACTATTAATTTCATTAAATTAATGATTTAACATCCATTAGTATTTTTAATTGATCATTATCTACTGTGGGATCATTATCTACTGTAGGGTGATCTCCTAAAAATAGTTGAATTTCCATCCAGAAAAGATTTCGGTTCTCTTTTCAACACCAAAATATTAAATTTGACCCAAAAGTAAATTTTCTACAAAATAGTTAAATCTTCAACCAAAGAAGATTCCAGTTCACTTTCCCGTGCCAAAATAAGAACTGTAAACTGTCAGTTAATTTTCTGCGTAATAGTGGAATTTTTAACCAAAATGTGTGACTTTTGGACAAGATTGTTGAATTTTTAACCGAACAATTAAATTGTCCAAGCAAAGTGAGAATTCTACTAAAACAGGTGAATTTTTAAATTAGAAAGACAAATTTGCAGGAAAAATATTTTTCATCCAAAAAAGATTTCAGTTGACTTATCAGCAACAAAATATAAATTTTCAACGAAACCGTTGAATTTGTAAAATAAATTATGTCATTTCAACAATATAGTTACGATATTTCCAAAATGTGATTTTTTTGTAAACGTTGTGCCTCAGTTCGCAACTGATGATTTCCGAGCACAAGAATTGTCACGTTCATTATGATCTAAAACCAAAACGGCGAAAATACCAAGAAAATATTTTTTTTGGGACAAAACCTTAACAAAATGGTTTTTACGGCCCTGAATGTTTATGGTTTGGAGAGTCCCGATATAGCTTGAAGGGTACCCCGAGAGGGTACTCCGAGACGGTGGCTATATCGGGACTCTAGTGTATCATATGTTTTGGCCAAATACTAGAATTTTGTATTCTTCAGAAAGCATTTTCGATTGCTAAACTAGAACCGGTGGTTAAGAATGGCTGTCTATCTTAAAGAGTTAATTCCTCCCCTTCAAGCCTCAAAAAGTGTACCAAAGGAAACACCAATCGGCTAATTTTGTCGAAAGTTTTCGTCTTAACAGACAACGAAGACAGACAGAAACCGAAGTAAAAACCATTACTTTTCTCAATCCGTGTATCCAAAGCCGTCGAACAAAGACGCACTCGGCGACACTTAATTTTGACATAAAACCAATACCTTCCACTTGAGATGAGAATTTCATAATTATAATGATCATAATGATACATATGTGAAATTATGAATTGTATAAAAGTCTTATAATATAAATAAGCAAAATATAATTATTTAACAACTATTTTAAGTTCATAATTTGAAAATTAATGTAAGACATTCAAATTTTCAATAAAAAGTAACAAATGAAAATCAGCAGTTCAGAAGATAGGTATGAATGCTTAATTTATTAAATTGATGAAGATCCACAGAGTTTAAGAGAGTCAAATTCAAGTCGGTAAATCATAGAGGTACTGGTGGGACCCTAAAATAGATAAATGTTGACGTCGGTAATGTAGGTCCCTAGTCTACTGACTTATGCTCAATTTCTAACATAAATCTGCATTACTGACTGAGGGTAATTTCAACAGCCGGTAACTTAGCATAGATCAAAACCTTGCTAGGTCGGTAACTTAGAAAAGATCAGAACCTTGCTCGGTCGACAACTTAGCACATATCAGAACCATGCTAGGTCGGTGGATTAGCAAAGATTAGAACCTTGCTCGATCGGCAACTTAGCACAGATTAGAACCATGCTATGATGGTAACTTAGCAAAGATCAGAACCTTGCTCGGTCAGTAGCTTAGCGCAGATCTGAACCACGCTAGGTCGGTAACTTAGCAAAGATCAGAAACATGCTAGGTCGGTAACATAGCACAGAACCATGCTAGGTCGGTAACTTAGCACAGATCAGAACCATGCTCGGTCCGTATGTGAAGTAGAAACCGCATAGTTATACTTCTAATGTAGTTCTTAAGTCTGTTCTTACGACAATCAATCAATTTGATTCTTTCCCAACTATTTTTTCATTTCCACCATTCAAACTGTGGTGGCAGATAGCCGTAGAAATTTATAGCCCAATATAGGAAAATCGAAACTATTCGCCGACCTTGATATTCATAATTTTTTCGAATTTATAAAAATACTTAGAAAGAAATGAAAAAATAATTTCAAAGTTGAATATTCATATCTCTTTGGTTGATAATGATTTTTTTTAACTGGAAATTTAACTATCCTAGTTATTTTATTTATTATTTTGATTGAAAATACATTTTTCTGGTTAAAAATGTTACTATTTCTTTGCAAATTTATTAATCTTGTTCCAAGTTGAACGATTTTGAAAGAAAATAATTTCATTCGGTTAAAAATTCAACTGCTTTGCTGAAAATTAGTTTTTTGGTTGAATTAACCTGTTTTTGATTTGGAATTAATTTTTTTGGTGGAAATATATGTACTATTACATTTTCAGTTGAAGATTCGTTTTTTTCCATTAAAAATTAATCTTTTCAATTAAAAATCTAACTGTGACATTTTTGGTTGAAAATTGATCTTTTTAGTTAAAAATTCATATTTTTAGTTCAAAATTCATAGATTTTGTTCAAAATTCGTTTTTTCATGGTAAAAAATTAATCTTCTTGGTTGAAAATTCATCTATCTCTCTATCGCTCTTAAGTCATGAATAAAGTTCTATAAAAATTCAATTGGGATATATATTTCTGAAATACAAAAGTGACTGAAAAAAAAGCGATGAAACGTTTCATATAACTAGTTTCTTTCGAATAGTAACTTACCCATTACTGGTTGTTTGTTCTTGATTTCCCAATTATGTTTCTTTACAGATTTGGAAGATTTAGAGAGCTTACCCTTTTTACCTTCTTTTGTTGTTACATACATACCTTCCATTGGAGAGTCTTGAAACTAATAATGTCGTAATCTCACGTATATGTGTTATGTGTATATTTGTTCTCTGATGATGCAATGGAATATTCCTCAGATACAGTTGTTAACCAAATTATCCGATGAAGCGTTAATCAGTTTCTTCTCTACTTTGCGAAGATGAGGCTGCTCTATACATTTGTTTGCACTTTGGTGGTCATCTTTAATTCTATTGGTGAATATAATAATATGATATATCTATAATTCTTACTATATTTTATATAATAGACGCATCGATAGGGATATTTTCAGGGCTGTAAAACGAACCCAAAGTCCTTCCTTCCAGCGTATAGTCATATATTATCCATTTGCATATTAACACTGTAAAAACTAGAAATTTCTTTTTTTCCAAAAACCAACCTTTTTCTTTTCTTGAATTTTTTGCAGAGCGTGCGTTACTTCGGTTGAATTTTGTAAGTGCAATAAATCTAGTAATTTTTCTTGGATCAAAAAATGTCATTCGGAGAAATCGTGCGTATCCTTGAGAAAGAAAATAAACCGCACGGAGAATTTTTGAATCTGGAAAAAAGTATTCTCATAATTTTTGGAAATGCTCTTTGAATTTTCATCCAAAATGGTTAAATAACGAACTTGACCTTCAGTTTAGGACATTTTAAGAGTATACCAAACGCCAATCCAATCTGTCTATTCTTTCAAAACTTATCGTGCTAACAGACTGATAATCTACAGAAACACAGAACACAGGCAGATAGACACATTCGCGAAAAACGGATTTTCGCGTTCAGACGGTCTCAAAACTTGGATATCTGACAGAACCCAAGGGGGGGGGGGGTCAAATATTACACAAATTTGATACCTTCTCGGATCGAAATGTGGAAATTATCAATTTCTTCAAAAATGGATTTGAACATTTCAATTGAATTATTTACAATGATGTTAGTACAAAAGGGGATAATTTTATATGTATATATTGCAACCAGCAGTTTTTGGCCGGGTTAATTATTATTGGTAATGTAATTGCTCAACAATAATTGCGACCCCTGGCTTAAGGCCGGGTTAACTGTTATAGTTACTCTAATTAATTCATCATAATGCTAAGTCTTAAAGATGTAAAGAAAAGGGGCTTCTTTTGGAGGAAAGACAAAATTCTATTTCCATTCACATACTTTTTTTTTTATTCAGTAATCCCTGACTAAACGATTTATACAGCAGGTTTCTAGTCCCTAGTCTAGCTTATGAGAAACTACGAACCCTAACAATTCAAGCGTGAATGCACGGATTTCTCGCTAGAAATGGTGCGGTGGAAAGTTACATCTATATAAAATACTCTATGCAAGCTGCACTTCGGGCAGTTGCTTTTGAATGCAGTTCTAAGCTAATAGATCGCTAGGCTAATTGTAGGGAGCACAACGGGCTCTTTTAAAATACAAAATAAATCTAATAAAATGCTTTGCAGCAATACTAAACAGATTACATGTAAGATTATCACACATCTAAGTTCCAATGAGAGTTTAGACACAAGTAATTCTAAATCACGTTATTGTGATGTTAGAAAGAGAGTAAATAGATATAAAATGATCAAACGAAATTATAAAACTAGAGGGAATAATTATGGTGAGAATAACGATTCTCGATCCTAAGAGTATAAGTTGAACACGTAAAAGTATAAAAGATTGCAGTTTATTCTTTATACCGAAAGAATAACTGTAGTTTTTCAAAATCAGCTATCGTACTTTATTGTGGCCTACAACTTGCAGGTCAATAACCAGGACAGGTGATTTCTTTCTGTAAAAGCAAGGATTCGCTCGGTAAAGACAGATGTGTCTGTCTTGATGCCAAGCCTCAGACAATAAATTTTAGATAATGCCTCTAATAATTATGATTTTATTATGAAAAGGGATTGTCCTCAATTTAGTCAGTTTAACATCAAAATATCGCACCAGGCTTTATGACCTGTCGCTCAGGCCTCTCGGTCCTCGAGATGCGAGGGAGTCGCTCGGGCAACTTCGCGTCCCTTCGCAGCTGAGGAATGTCGCACCGCAGGTAGCCCTCTATTATTCTCAACTTGGGGCGGAAGTGAGAAAGCGAGCGTCTCTGAACGATGCTTGCTTTTCAGATAAAATCTCTAAATTTATGAAGTTATATTTTCCAAGATTTTAGCCCCGAAGTTTTAGAAATATGAAAATCTTAAATAGCCTCAAACTTGACTAGCATTTGGAAATATGGACAGGGTCCCCCGGTACAACTAGGTTTTATCTCGAAATCGCAAATGCACGTTAAGGAGTATTAACCGATGCGTTCAGATGATACCCGATAATTTGGACAGTTTCCCCCGGTACAACCAGGTTCGTTCTCGAGAATGCGGGTGTAATCTGAATTAATTGTAACGACGCGCTTGATTGATACCTGATAATATGGACAGGTTCTTCCGGTGAAACCAGGTTCGCTCTCGAGAATGCAGGTATAAATCAATAAAAGATTCCTAAATAGGAATCACGGATACACGCACTCAGTTGATCCCTGATAATTTGGACAGTGTCCCCCGGTACAACCAGGTTCGCTCTCGAGAATGCAAGGATAAACTGAGATGTATTTCGCACGAGAAAACAAAGAAACCACAAAAATAAAGCACAATAAAATCACAAAAACACAAATGGGGCACAAATCAGGCTCAAATGAGGCTCAGATAAGGCAGTCGCTCAGATTCGCTCGGAATGTCGCTTTGGCTAGCACAGATAGAGACGCAATCGAAAATGCCTTGAAATGCTCGGATATACCGAATACTTCAAGGCAGGCTGTAGTGCAGCAATGAAAGGTTTCCCCTTCTGTCCGCACCACTAAGAATTTTCGACCCTGTGATCTTTAGCTGAGTTAGAGCAAAGATCAAAAATAGAGTGGCGTTTTTAACCCGGGGCTCGCCTTTTATTCACTCTGCCCTCCCACGCTTACGTAAGATCGTTTGGGTAGGAGTTCCCGAGTTTGCGCTTTAGCGTTTCTCCTGTGGAATGCTTCTTTTTAGAAAACATCACAGAGGAGAAACTACTATTGCCTATTTTCAGGAACCCCTTGTAACGCGGGGGTTACAATGTTATACATTATATTATGTTGTATATTCAGAAACCAAAAATTAATAAAGGGGCAAAACTGAAAAAGAGTCCGAATCTTATTCGCAAATAACATTTTGTTTTTAGATACTGTTCCTTGACATCATAATAATTTTATTCTCAGCTACCCTGGAAAATATATCATTTCAATAAATTTATATTATGAGAAATCATAAAATATGCGTTGATATTTTAAACAGACATATCTTATTTGTCTTGTTTTTATTATTTGTTACAATTTGAATTTACCACGATGAAAGCGAAAACTACGCGTCCTATTTAAAAAATGATACATGACAAATTTGTAATAAAACAAATTTTGTCTGTTCATGTTTTGATAGCTTATGTGGTTTTTTGAAAAACGTAATTTTTATATTCTTAATGCTCTTTTTTACGTTTAAATAGAAGCTGCACCCACTGTTGACGCTGATTTAACCATACGATCGTAAGCTAAAAAATTACGAGTATATTTATAATATAATACGTGTAATTCAATCAAAAAGAGTATGAAATGTACAACTTACATACATTTGTGGTACACAGCTGTAATATGTGTGTTGCTGTTATATGAAATGTGTAATTCTGCACTTATTTATTTCTACCAGTGCCCCCTGTCAAGGAATGATTAATCACAAATTTGTAGAATTTGTATGAATTCGTGGGAAAATTCAAAAAATTGTTGATACAATATTGTAGCGTGTTCAAAAATCGACGATTTTTCATTCTTGACTTTTTTTCATATCGTGCGTTGTTTGGCTTCAAATTTTTGTCTGTTTCTTTAAATTTTGTAAATACTACAACTCTGTTAATTTTTTTGTCATCAAAAAATTTCATTAGGATAAATTTCCAGTCTTTATGAGTAATCCAAATAGCCGTGAATGGAATTTTAAGCTCTTGAAAGAAAGTATTCTCGAAAATTTTAAAACTGCATTTATATTTTGAATTTTTATCCAAAATGGCTGGAAAAAGAACTTGTAGTCAGTCTGGGACACTAAGAGAGCGTATCAACGACCAATTGAAGCTGTCAATTCTTTCGAAAGTTATCAGGATAAAAGTCTAAATCTCTACCTACATACATACAGACTTACACAGGGGGTCTAATTTTACAAAAATCTAACACCCTCTCTGATGTGAATGTAAAAAATGCATCTTCTATTTACCATTGCAGAATGCAGTTCACAGTCCGACAGGAATCCTCATAGCGAACGTAATCCTGGTCCTTCTCCTTCTTCCTTTTCTGGCAAAGAAGTTCTGCCTGAACAGACTCCTAAAGAGGAGCCTTCTTTTTGTGCCAGGTCAAAGTCGCCTGCTAGCAGGCCTCCTTCTTTTAAAGTACTTGGATATACACTTGCAGAGCTTGGATATCTTCGGCTCGCTCCCCACACAAATCAGAACATTCGATTCGAATTTCGAAGATACAATTTTGCAGTTGGTACATCAATTAATTGGAAAACAGGTAGAAATAACTATAGTCTCTTGCCAACCCAAGAACATATTGTATTAGCAGCATCAAATGGTGACATTTTTGCAATATTAGCGGATAGCGGGGTTCTTCGTGGATTATATAGGAGAGATAAAACTCGTGCGCGAATAAAAATAAATATGA
>CAKNXH010062424.1:0-11398 GCA_932178445.1 Andricus quercusramuli
ATATTACATTTAAAAATGAAAATTGATCTTTTTTGGTCAAACATTGTATTATTTCGTTGAAAATTTAACAATTTTGGTAGATAAGTCAAATGTTTTGTTGAAAATTCAACTTTATTTTGCAGAAAATTCATGTTTTCGGGTTGAAAATTCAATAATTTGGTTGACTTTTTTTTCTTCCTGAACTGAAAATCTTTTTAGTTGAAAATTCAACTACATTTTCTAAAAATCCATTTTTTTGTTTGTTTGAAGATTCACAAATTTAATTAAATGTTTTTCTTTCTCGAAAAAAAAATTTAGGTTGAAAATTAATCTTTTTTGGTTGAAAAACCAACTATTTTCTTGAAGAGCCGTCGTTTTTGAACGAATTCAACTGTTTTTCTATCAAAATTAAAGTTTCTTTACGCTGAAGGTAAATTCTCAATAAAAAAGTTAACAGTGGGCATTTGAACAAAAAAGAATTTAATTAAAAGTAAAAAACAATTGTACTTAAACAATAAAAGCGGATTTTCAACAAAAGACTTGAATCCTCAACTAAACCAATTTATTTTTCAATCGAACAGCCACAAAGTTAAAAAAATTGACTTTCTACCAGAAAGGACGAATTTTCAACCAAATTATAAAGATTTTCAATCAAAAGGATTAATTTGATAACAAACCGTTAAATTATTGTTTTATTATTATATACCAGATTATTATTGAACCAAAAAGTTGCATTTTTAACAAACAAAGATTAATTTTCTACCAAAAGGACGAATTTTCAACAAAATACATTTTCAACCAAAAAAGAAGAATTTTCATTAAAATAGAGAGTTGAATTTTTATGTTAAAAAATTAATTTTCAGCAAAAAACGAAACGAATTTTCTATCAGATTGTTGAATTTTTTACCCGAAAATACGAATTTTCTACAAAACAGTTGAATTTTTCAACCGAAAAGTATTAATTTTCAACCAAAAGGATTAATTTTCTACCAAACAGTTACATTTTTAGTTTAAAACGTTAATTTTTAACCTAAAAAGTTGAATTTACAAAAAAATTTAATATTTGATATTTCAGCCAAAAAAAATAATTTAATTTGAAATAAGAAACAGTTGTATTTAACTAATAAGGCGGATTTTCAACAAAAGACTTGAATCCTCAACTAAACCAGATTATTATTGAACCAAGAAGTTGCATTTTTAACAAACAAAAATTAATTTTCTACCAAAATGACGAATTTTCTACAAAATACATTTTCAACCAAAAAAGAAGAATTTTCTACTAAAAATGATACATTTTCAACTAAAATGGAATAGTTGAATTTTTATTTAGAAAAATTAACTTTCAAGAAAAAACCAAACGAGTTTTCAACAAAATATTTGAATATTCTACCAGATTGTTTATTTTTCGAGCCGAAAATACGAATTTTCTACAAAACAATTGAATTTTTCAAGCGGAAAGTTAAAACATTAATTTTTAACCTAAAAAGTTGAATTTACAACAACAAATTTAATACTTGATATTTCAACCAAAAAATAATTTAATTTAAAATGAAAAACATTTGTATTTAACAAATAAAGGCAGATAAACTTTCAACAAAAAACGAAACTAGACAGTTGCATTTCTAACAAAAAAATATGAAATTTCTACAAAAAGAAATGCATTTTTAAATCAGACGAATATTTTTAAAAAATATAGTAAAATTTTGAATCAAACAAAATTTTTTGGCCAAGAAAGAAAAAAAATGATAAACCACTTGTTGAATTTTTAAGCCAAATATATTAATTTTCAACAAAACAGTTGAATTTTCTACCAAAAATCATGAAGTTAACAAAATTGTTAAATTTTCAGCGACAAAAAAGTCTTTTTCATTGTTTGTTTCGTGGTTGAAGAAACTGAGAGTAATAAAATATCTAAAAGTTTTACTATTCGTTTTAGTAAAATCGAATAGTAAATCCCGGTCATTTCCGGGTGGAAAAAATTCCCGGTTTTCCCGGCCAGATAGACACCCTGACTTACCTTTCAAACAATGGCACCGGATTAGGAGGCTGAGGCCGCTGACACGCGACTTTCGTTAACGATATGCTCATGTCGTTCGGTTGAGATGGTCGCTTACTTTTGCTCAACACGATTATGTAATTTCCGATTTTACAAGCTTGGTGACACCAAATACGTGTTGGTGCACACTCGGTGTGTCGCATGTTTATCTTTTTCCAGGTCCAGGTTGGACCTTCCATCGTCAACAACCACGCGTCATTCATTGCCACATTCGGTCCAATGCAACCTCCTGAAAAAGAGATTTAGTTTTCTCCAAAAATAGTTTATATTTCAAAGTCAAGGAAACCTACCCAGAACAAGAAGATGCTTATCGCTAAGTTCGATTTGAGATTGTCCATAACGGGGTTGCGGTTTTAGATTGGAAGTCGTTTGCTTGTGCCAGCAATACGTATCCAGATTTAAGCACCAAACGTCATTTGAACTGCAAACATAAATTCGAATTCAGTTGAAAATTTAATTGCAGTAAACTTCCACTTATTTGAACGGTCTTGAATAGTGTTCTAAAGAGTTGAAGTGCTCGGAGAAATTCTGACGAGCATGAGAATATGCTCGAGAATATGCTGGACCTATATGTGATTTGAGAATTTAATTAGCATTTATGAGCATTTTGAATGAGGATTTTAAAAACCGTAATTTCTACTTTTATTAATAATAATTACATTATTTAAATTTCGCGGGCAAATTCATCTCTTCAAATTGGAAAGGGTGCTAAATTAAAATGATAAATAATTATATTTATTAATAATTAATATAATTTATTTAAAATGTTTATAATATTAATAATAATATTAATGCAAAATAAATTTTGTTTCTAAATATATCTAAAATACTTTTTAGTTGTGTTTTCAAGTCAAAAAGACAAATTTTCAACCAAAAATATGAATTTTTAACCAAATAGTTAGTTGAATTTTCAACCCAAAAAATTAATTTTTTACCAAAAAAGACTCATGTTCAACAAAGTTTATGAATTTTCATCTAAAAAACATCAATTTTCAACAAACAAAAAAAATTAATTGTCAACAAAATAATTCAATATTAAACTAAAAATGATAAATTTACAAACCAAAAATATAATACATATTTCAATTTGCAGTTAGAAAATTAAATTTAAAAAAATGAGTTTTCAGCATAATCAATAAATTTTCAAGCAAAAATATAAATTTTCAACTAAAAAGAAACGAATTTACAATAAAAGAAATTATTTTCTAATCACAATGATGAATTTTCAACCAAAAATATGAAATGTTTTCCAAATAGTGGATTTTTCAGCCCAAAAGACAACTTTTCTATAAAAAAAACGAATTTTCAACTAAACAGATATTTTTTTAATTAAAAATATTTTGTTTCTATCAAAAAAGGTAAATTTTCCACAAAAAATGTAATAGTTAAAGTGAATTTTCAACTAAAATGATGAATCTTCAACTGAAAAGAATTTAATTTTCAACCAAATTTATGCATTTCAATAGTATAATTTTCAACGAAGGAGATTTCATTTCTATAAGTAAAGATACATTTTTGACAAAAAATGAAACAGTTACATTTCCAGTTTCAAAAATCAATTCTAAATCAGAAAAATCTCATTTTCAACAAAAAGGATGAATTAGTCACCAAGAAGATTAAATATTTTCCCACAAAATTCGAGTTTCCAATATAATACAGGAATTTTAAACCAGATATTTAAATTTTCAACTTAAGAAGATAAATTTTGAACCAAACATTTGTTTGAAATTATTTTTTTGGAATTCACCCCGAATTCTTATTAATGTACCCTGAATTCTTTGGAATTCTCTTGAATTTTCTAAATCCACTTCAATTCGTCTAAATTTACTCAATTCTAGTTAATTCAATGTATTTTTTTTTTAATTTTCAAAAGTTTTTATTTAATTGAACTTTAACAAAAAAAACGAATTTTCAAATCAATAGTTCTTTTTCAACTAAAGATATGCATTTTTTTTACGAAAAAGATAACATTTCACCCAAAAAATAAATGAATTTTCAATAAAATAGTTGAATTTTCAACCAAAGAAATGAATTTTTTATCAAAAATAGTTGAATTTTCACCTAAAACAGATAAATTTTCAACTTAAAATAGAATAGTTAAATTTGTAGTACAAAAATTAATTTTCAACAAAATTGAAGTAAATTTTCAACGAAATAGTATAGTTCCACCCAAAATGATTAAACTATTAAAAAAGATACATTTTCGATGAAAAATGGAACAGTTACATTTTTAAATTGGAAAATTAATTCTAAATAAAAAAAAACAACTAATTTTCAACCAAAAAGATGAATTTCCAACGAGTAAGATAAATTTTCTACCAGAATAGATGAATTTTTTAAAAAGTACATGAGTTTTCAACCAAATATTTAAATTTTTAAAGGAATTTTAAACCAAGAAAATGAATCAGTCAACAAGAAGATTAAATATTCTCCAAAAAAATTAAAATTTTCAATAAAATACAGGAATTTTAAACCAAATATTTGAATTTTCAACATAAGAAGATAAATTTTGAACCAAACATGTCCAAGTTAAATTTTTAGTTAAAGCAATTAATTTTCATCGAGAAAACATTAGTGTCAACAAAATAATAAAATTTGGAACAAAAAAGAAGGTTTTAACTAAAAAGATGAAACGCCAACGAAATAAATGAATTTTAAACAAAGTAGTTCCAGTTCCAGCTAAGTAGTTGAATGTTCTGCAAAAAAGATGAATCCTCAACGAAAAACGTGATATATTATATTTCATCCATAAAAAGGATTTTAATTTTACAACAAAAATAGCTGAATTCAATAAAAAAGATGAATTCTCAACAGAATAGTTTAGATCCTCAACCAAAACAGATTAATTTTCAACCATAATAATAAAATTAACTTCAACTTTAATTTTTCGAAAATTCCCTTGTCAGGTTTTCCCTGACATTCCCTGACTTTCTGGAATTACCTGACCTGTAACAACTCTGTAATTTAAAAAAAAGTATATGTTTATTTCACTCTAGAATGTTTTTGTAAAATATATGTATTAATTATGATATATATTTGTTTAAGCAATAAATTCTGTAAATTCTCTTTAATGCTTTATAAATGCTCTGTTCGAGCTTAAATGCTGAGCATATTCTCGAGAGCATTTGCTCAACATAAATTCTTGCGCATTTAAGAACTCTAGTCTTGAAAAGTACACGCCCAATTATCTCAACGCTGGAGGAGCTCCCACTTCTACCGCGAGTCGTCAGGTTATTTTTGTCAAGCGACGTTTATTGGCTGCCCCGGTCTTGAATCGATGCGCGCCCTGTCTATTTGAAATCAATAAATACTATCAATAATAATAAAGATAAATACAAACGACTCTCAGTTTAGTAATTCGCGGTTTAGTAATTCCTGTAGCTGCTGGCCCACGCAGCGGGAAGGAGCAGTGCGCGAGTACTCACTCGAGTATATTGCGCAATATTATGCATTCCAATTGGAAACGGTTCAGATGGCCCGGAATTGCGCAGATGAAAATGTTGCGGTCCATTTGCATCACTGGAAGGCATTTACGTATCATGCATGTCAGTGTTTTTCAAGTGTTTTTGTTGACGTACGAAGAGAAAAAATATAACCTTTCCTTGAAATAGTACAATTTTCGAACTAAAACTCAATATAATAGAATCAAAAAACGACTAAAATATTTCGCGGAATAGTGAGTTTTGTAGCACATGACGTCGCGGCCATGCTAGGATAGGTGGAAATGTCATAGGAGTGCAGACAACTTTTTGGAGAAAATATTCTAAACGTAAAAGTAAATTCTAAAGGTCTGAACAGTAATATTTTTCAAGTGTAGAACGCATTTGGGCAATTCTGTTTCGTCCTTTTATCGGTTGAAGATTTTTCAGTTTCACGAAATACAGTTAACTATCCAAAATTTGAAGTTAGATTACACGATTTGATACACTAATCTAAAATTTTTGATATTTTATTTTCTTTCGTGACACAGAAAGGTCGTCAATCGACAAAAGAATGGAACATAACTGAGAAAACACATTCTACACTTGACAAATATTACTATCCGTACAGTTATGATTTACTAATACGCTTAGAATATTTTCACAAAGAAGTAGTATGCATTCCCATGACGTCATGCTAAAATACTCAATTCAAACCAACGAGGGCTTCCCGCTCTTCGGGTCTCTTTTTTTTTAATTGGCCAACCACTGATGACGCGGGCGTGACCGTACAGTGGAAAGTTCAAATAGGTGGAAGTTCAAATAAGTAGAAGTTTACTTTATTCTCTCCTTATAGCTTAGGGGCCATTCATATATTACATAACGGCTTTGGGGGGGGGGGGGGGGTGGATACTATGACGTAATGTTTTTACCAAATTGACCTTATGCGAAATCCATCTATCCAAAATTATTGCATATAAAGTTAAAGTTTATTAATTTTACAATAAATGATTGTTACAATCTTAAAGATTTCATACCGGCATAATTAGATTAGAATTTTGATTTGTTTCAAACATTCTGTAAAAAATATCCATTAAAACAAAGTTTTTTCATAATTTTTGAAATTTCTACTAGCCGCAAAATCATTCAACATTTTTTAAGTTTATCGGGTTAAGCTGAGATATTTGAAAATATTCCAAGGGATTTCAGAGGATTTTATAGAACTTCAAATATTTAAAAAAATATCAGGTTTAATTTGATTTCATGGGATTTCCAGGTATTTTATAATATTTTTAAATATTCAAAGGAATTTCTGAAGATTTCCAAATATCTTAAAGGATTTTTAAGGAATTTCCACGGATTTCACGGGATTTTATTTAATTTCTGAGGATTTCAGTCATTTTAAAGGGTATTAAAGGCTCTCAATAAGGTATTTTAATGAATTTCCAGGATCGCAAAGGATTTCATAGAACTTAAAATATTTCAAGGAATATCATCACATTTTATTAATTTTTACCGAATTTCAAGGGATTTCATGATATTTTAATGTAATTTCAAAGAATTGATTCACAAGAATGGAGGAATTCTATAGAATTTCAAATATTTTAGGGAATTTCTGAAGATTTCCAAGATTTACAAATAATTCAAAAAGGATTTTTAAGGAATCCCAACGGATTTCATAGAACTTCAAATATTTCAAGGAATATTATCACATTTTATGAAATTTTACGGGATTTTGTATATTTTAATGTAATTTCAAAAAAATTATTCACAAGAATTGAGGCATTCTGAAGGATTTCAAAAATTTGAAGAGATTTTCAAATTTTCCAAGAAATTTCAAAAACATTTCAAAGGATTTTGAAGGAATTTCGACGGATTTCATAGAACTTAAAACATTTCAAGAAACATAATAAGATTTTATGAAATTTTACGGGATTTCATAATATTTTAATGTAATTTCAAAGAATTTATTCACAAGAATTGAGGAATTCTAAAGGATTTAAAAGACTTGAAGAGATTTTAAAATATTCCAAGGAATTTCAGAAGGCTTCCAAGATTCCTAAATATTTCAAAGGAGATTTAAGGAATTTCAACGGATGTTACGGGATTTATCAGATTTCCGAAGATTTCAAATTATTGCAAAGATTTTAGGGCATTTTAGAAGTTTTTGAAGTATTTAAAAAGATTCCAAGGATTTTTCAAGAGCTTTAAAAAATTTCAAGGGATTTCAAAATATTTTAAAAGATTGAGAATATTTTACGGGATTTTGAAAGAATCCAAGGAAGTCTGAAGAGGTTACAAAAATTTCAAAGAATTTCAAGGAGTACCATCCAATTTCATTTTACTTCACAAGATTGGAAGAGATTTTTCAATATTTTAAGGCATCTCCAAAGATTAAAAAAATGAAAGATTTTAAAGAATTTGAAAGACTTTAGGATATTTGAAAAGATTGCAAGGAATTTCAGAAGATTTTCAAATACTTTGAAGAATTTTTAAGGAATTTTGAAGGAGTTCGCGGAATTTTATCACATTTCTGAGGATTTCAGAAATTTTAAAGGATTTTGAAATCTCATAAAAAAGTTAATAAAATTTCAGAGAATTTATTCACAAGAATTGAGGGAATTGAAAGATTTGCAGAGATTATTAGCTTAAAAAAAATCAAGGAATTTTAGAGGATTGGAAATATTTTAGGGTATTGTAAAAGATTTCAAGGAACTTTCAAGAGATTAAAAAAATTTAAGGAATTTCAAGAAATATAATTTGATTTCATTTAACTTCACGGGATTATATACTTTAATGCAATTTCAAAGAATTTATTCACAAGAATTGAGGTATTTCAAAGGATTTGAAAGATTTGAAGAAATTTTCAAACGTTCCAAGGTATTTCCAAAAGTTTAGAAGAATTAAGAAAGGTTTGGGGTATTTAAAAAAATATCCATCAAAACAATATTTGTTTACAATTTTTCAAATTACTACTACACACAAAAGCATTCAACATTTTTTAAGTTTATCACGCTCTGCACTATTTACTAAATAAACTCTTAGATTTGGTGATCTACTTTTCGATTTGACGACAGATTATCCAAGAAGTAAAAATATCTAACAACTTTAGTAAAAGGTTTCGATCTTCTAAGTTGTTTTTAAAACTTGAATTATTTTCTAGAAGACTTGAGAAAATTGTATTATCTCGTTTTATTAGATTTTATTAGCGTTTATTACGATCGCAATCATTCTTTAAAATGTTTAGGTTATTTCAGGTCGCGGTTAGCTTATAGAAAAATCTATAAAAATACGTAACCAACATTAAATAATGGAAGATATGTGCCAGTAATTAAAAAAAGGTAAAAAATTAAGTTTTTGATGAATATTTTCCTACTGAAGTAATTTACGAATTTGTGGATAGTTCCTTACGTCTCTTCCACTTACCTATAACCATTACAAACTCCACCAAAGACAACCATCAGATTCCCGTGTATCGTCGCAGAATGTGCAGAAGTTGGGGGAGGACTTTCTAAAGCATTGATGGCACTCCAGCGATTTGATTCGATCGAATAAACGTGCAGTTCATTAAACAGCTTCCATTGCTGAAATCAAATTTTTGTTTACACAAGATTCACAGTTATATGAGATAAATTCAGAACTTGTATCATATATTATCAGGGTGTCTACCCGATGGAAGATGTTTAATTCCCGGTTTTCTTCCAGTCAATTGTTGATTTTTCCCGGTCAATTCAAACGAGTTCAAAGAAATTAAATTATTTCAAACGATTTTTAAAGATTTCTAAGGCAGGGTGTCTACCCTAATCCTGGAAAAAAATTCCCTGAAAATTCCAGGTTTCTTCCAGGTATCTCAAGTTTTTTCTAGGTATCATTTTTCATAGTACGAAACCATTCAAATATTTCGCATTTTTTAAAACAATCAAATCGGAATATGTACACAGTATTGTGAGTTTATCATAATGTTTTCTTTTCAGATTCTAGGGATTCAATTAATATGTTTAATTTAGAAAGTCTTGGCAAATTATATTACAAGATATGCTTAAATATATTAGCACCAACGATTAATTAAATAATTAAATAATACTAAAAACATAATTTCTTGAATTTGTAACTCCATAAATTTGAATACTACTAGCAGATACAATATTTTCTAACAAAATAATTTAATCTTCATCGAAAAAAAAAAAAATTTTCTAAAATTAATATGATTTTTTAACAACAAAGTTAAGTTTCCAACTTGAAAAGATGAATTTTCAACCAAGTACTTGATTTTTGACCTAAATAAGATCAGTTAGCAACCAAAAATTGAAGTTAAATTTTCAGTTAAAAAAAAAATACTTTCCATAAGAAAAAAAACAAATTCATTCAACCAAGTAGTTTTTTTCAACCAAAAAAGATTAATTTTTCACTAAAATGATCAATATTTAACTAGAATACTTGAATTTTTAACCAAAAAGATGAATTTTCGAACAAGAAGATTAATTTTTAAACAAAAAGTCAAAGTCATGAATTTTCGACTCAAATGATGAATAGTTACATTTTTATTTTCAAAGAAATTAAAATTAAAATTATTTTTAAAAATCCATACAAAAGTTTCAACTGGCATTGTTGAATGTTCAGTAAATAGATTAATTTTCGGTCAATAAAAAAACGATTTTTCAACCAAATAGCTCATTTTTCAACCAAAGAGATGAATTTACAATTTAAATGTTTCTTCAACAAAAAATAATTTTTAAAAAAGTTGAACTTTCAACCAAGTAATTAAATCTTAATTTAAAAAAGAAGTTGAATTCTGAACAAAAAATGTATTAGATAATATTTCATCCAAAAGAGACTAACTTTTAATCAAAAACAGGTGAATTCCACCGAAAAGGATGACTTTTCAAACAGAGTTGAATTTTCAATTATAACAGATTCATCAGTCAAGAGAGAGAAAACTTACAAACTGGTGAATTTAAAAAAAAAAGATGAATTTTTAACAAAGAAGATTAATTTTCCACCAAGAAGAACGAATTTTCAACCAAATATACGAATTTTCAACCAGATACTTGAATTTTCAACTAAAATAATGAATCTGCAACTGGGATAGTATAATTTCATACCAAAAGATGAATTTTTAATCAGAAAGATGAACTTTCAAGCAAGGAGATTAATTTCAACAAAAAGAGTCAAATTTTCAACTAAAAAGATAATTTGTCAACCGAAAATTGAATAGTTAACTCATCAGTTAAACAACTCAACTGGAATCAACTAAAAAATATAATTTTTCAACCAAAAAGTGAATAGTTAAATTTTTGGCAAACAAACTGTTGAATTAAAAAACAAGATGAATTTTTGTCGTTGGAAATCCATTCACAGTGATATGGAAAAGTCCGAGAAAAAAATAAAATTAGTTAAAGACACAATTTTTATATGCTTTAACATGATTCTCATAAGTATTTTCCACCAATATTTGTAATTTCTTGCTTATTATAATTAATAATTTCAATGTAAATTTAAAATTACACTCTTCAGTAGAGCGAAGTAAAAATGCACAAATTAATCGAAAATTTTGAGCTGAGGGATACAAATTTGTGGTCCGACATCTAAAACAAGAAAAGAAAAAAATTTTAATCGGTTAATATCCTCTGTTCTCGTTTTTAAATTTACAACTTACTATTTACAATTTAAAAGAGAAAAAAAAATTTTGTCTTATTTAAAATTTGTTGAAAATGTACAAAAACATATTTTATTGATCGATTCGAAACTGAAATTTCTCCAGCTTGAACCAAAGAAACATGTTATTATTTTTCATTCATGGGAAACATTTTAACGTTCCAAAATCGCAAAAAATATGAAATCCCAAAAATCCTAAATCACGACAAAAGTTTTCTTCTGAAAAAACAAAATGATAAAATGTTTTTTTGGTTCAAGCTGAATAAATTTCAGGTTCGACATATTCAAC
>CAKNXH010062424.1:11498-35470 GCA_932178445.1 Andricus quercusramuli
AAATTCGTCATAATTTTTTAACCAATAGGAAATATTTTGAATTTGAAATCGTTAAATTTTACTGATTAAAATTCGGTGACACAATAGCGAGGAAAATTGTTTTAAAAAAATAATCTATTGAATATTTTTACTCGAAAATTGTATCAAATAATCTTAAGAGCTTACTTTAAAGGAATTTGTACGTTATATAGCAAAGAATTAAAATTAAGTATCAATTAAATAATTATGAAAATAAGGAAAAATGGTCGTGATGCCTATCGTTTCTTGAACAAAAAATTCCAGGACTTTTCCAGATTTTCCAGGACAGAAAAATTAATCTTTCATGGTACCCTATTTTTGCTGTAAACATTTTCTTTTCACAAAACATAGTGGAAATTGAAACTAAAAATGTGTCATTAAGTGATATTTCTCATACGCCTCCAAAATCTAATTTTATGGACAGAAACACGTTTTTTGGTGATAGCTTTTTTAACACGGTGAAAAATCACGACGCTACAATCGAAAATATTTCGAACTTTCTCATTTTTTCAACTTTAACAACAGTTTTATGACATTTTTTGAAATTCAATAATTTTCAGCTGCTGATATACTCACAGTGATTTCAATTCCGTGTGTAATGAGCTTTTTTATTAGAATTGGTTGAAATTTGACTGAGTTATTTAATTTTAAGCTGATTTATATTTACTTTTCAATAAAATAATTAAATTTTCAACAAAATAGATGATTTCTTAACCAAACTGTTGAATTTTTAACGTGCGAAGGTAAATTTTCAACCTAGTGATGGAATTTTAAACCTAAAAGATTAAACTTGACCAAAAATCAGCTGCATTTTCAACAAAATATTTGAATTTTTTAGAAGACAAAAAAGGTAAATTTCAATCCAAAGAGACGAATTTTTCGTCAAAGTAGACGAATGTTCAACAAAACAGTTGAATTTTCAACCAAAAAGGATGAGTTTTTAACAAAACAGTTGAATTTGTAACCAATACTGGAATTTTCTACATACAAAAATAAATTTTCCACCAAATACTCGAACTTTTTAACACAAAATTTTAATGTTCAACCAAAAACAGTTGAATTTTTAACACGAAAAGTTGAATTTTCAACAAAAAATTAAACCGTTGACTTAAAAAAAAAGTTTGTAACAAAAAAAAGCTCAACTTTCAACCCAGAATTCAAATTTTCTGATCAAAAAGATTAATTTTCAAGAAATAAAGATTTTTCAGTCGAAATAGAAAGAAAGATTTCATCCACATTGTTAAACTTTCAAGCCAAACGGCGAGTTTTTTGTAAAACGGTTGTATTTTCAAAACGAAAATACGAACTTTAAAAAAACAACGAATTTTTAACTAAATAGATGAATCTTCAAAAAATGGAAGTTAAATTTTTCAGGTGAAACATTAAACCTAAATAAAAAAGAACGAATTTTCAACAAAACAGTTCAATTTTCAACCTAAGACATTAATCTCCAAACAAAAAAAATAATTTTTAACAAAGTGGTTCAACTTTTACACAAGTACTTGAATTTTCAATTTTAAAAAATTAATTTTTAACAAAAAAATTAATTTTTAACCAAAAAGATGAATTTTTAACTAAAATGATGAATTTTCGCCAACAAAAAAAGTTTTTTTATTAAATAATATCAGGGTAGCCTCAAACATAATTTTCAAAATTTTCTAACTTTACTCTGACCAATTTTTTATTTTCCCTGACCATTAATATTCAAAAACCACAATCTTAATCTTGTAACATTTTTAACGTAGAATCTTTTATACATAGAATAAAACAATTTCAAATTAAAATTAAAAAATTTCAAATTTATCTTTGACAGTTAAATTGTCTCTTATTAAAATTCCCTGACTTTCCCCTGATTTTTTTTCAGAAGCCACGGCCACACTGTACAAATATTGTGGGATAACTCAGTCAAACCTATTTTTTCTTTAAGAGAATAAAAATTCCAGGACCATGTGAAAAATTCAAGGACTTTTCCAGGATTTTCCAGGTAAAAAATAATTCAACGACTTTTCCAGGTTTTCAAGGATTTCCAGGACGCTAGACACCCTTATTTAAAATTGCAATTAATGAATTTAGAATATTCCATTTTTTAATTAAGTAGGTATATAAAATGTTCACCTTCTAATGCTTATTTAAAAAGTACTATATATTTTGCAATGTTTTTAATGCAATTTTTAATGTAATGTAATTTTGTTATTGGGGAAAAATATGTTGTTTTTAGAGGAAATTAGGCGATACGTATTTTTGCGATTTGTGAAAAAATTTTTTTTACAGAGTTATGCGTATTTGAATTTTTGACTTTGTTTTTCTAAAAACCCCAATTTTTTCTTTAAACTCGTATGACTTTTGACCTAATTGAGATATTTACAATTTATTTTCAGATTCTGGTAGAGTTTATCGCCTTCTTTCGAAATCGGCGAGGAAATTTTTAAAATCTTTGAAATGAACCAAATGGCAGCAGTTTTTCTGAAAATGTTAAAAGTCGATTTTCTCAAAAAACCCACACTTATATTTTTTGCCAATTTTTTTTTGAATTTGTACTATCATAAGGAAAATACCTTGTGAGTTTAATGCGGACTAAATAACTTTTGTGGACAGGATAATTTTTTTTTCATAAAATCGAATTTTTGCATTTTTCTTCAAAACAACAGATACAAAAAAATGTTGGGAAAATAATTTGCACATTTAAAAAAGTTCTACAAAAAGTTCTCTTACGCATTTATGATATCTTGTACCATTTCCGAGAAAAATGAATAATTCAATTTTCATAAACAAAAAATTGTCTTCAATCCTGGCTTATGGAAATACCCACCATTTTTGTTAAATATATTAACCCAGGTATTATTTATTTATTTTTCAAACTGAGATTCAGATCAAGCTTTTATACATTCTTGAAAAATACCTGGATGAATGTGAAATATATTTAAATATATTGAATATAAAAACTTTTCAGTCAAAAAATTTCTTGTCTTGACATTCATTTTGTAACTGAAATTGTTTCAGCAAAAAAAGTCAAAATTCGAATTTATGAAAAATAATTTTCTGATGATAAAAATTGTTCAGCCCACGTAAAACTGACATGGAGTTTTCCTCACCTGAACGTATATATTTTTTTAATATTTAACAAAAATGGTGGGTATTTCCATAAGCCAGGAATGAGGACAATTTTTTGTTTATGAAAATTGAATTTTTTCATTTTTTCTCGGAAATGGTACAAGATATCATAAATGCGTAAAGAACTTTTTCTAGAACATTTTTAAATGTACAAACTATTTTCTCAACATTTTTTTGTATCTGTTGTTGTTTTCAAGAAAAATGTGAAAATTCGATTTTATGAAAAGAAATTCTCCTGTCAACAAAAGTTATTTAGCCCGCATTAAACTCACAAGGTATTTTCCTTATGATAGTACAAATTCAACAAAAAATTGGCAAAAAATATACGAGTTTAAAGAAAAAATTGGGTTTTTTTAGAAAAACAAACCCAAAAATTCAAATACGCATAACTCTGTAAAAATTTTTTCTTCAAAAATAGCAAAAATACGTATCGCCTAATTTCCTCCAAAAAGCAATATATTTTGTCCCCGAGAGATTCTGCAACTTCAAGTGCAGAAGCTGCCTGATTTGAAATGAATTCGGTCGTATATTTGAAGAGAAAAGGGGAAAAAGGAGAATTGCAAGAAAAAAGGGAAAACTAAGAACGGAAGAGGAAGACTGTGCACTAGGGTGGTCCAAAATTTTTTTTTTTTTTAATTTTTATGGGGACACCCCCCAAATTTGTTCGTTTTTTTTAATTTCTGTTTTTTTGTCCAATTTTCATTCGGAGTAAAGTAATAATGAATTCAAGTTAACAAAATAATTGTTTAAACAATTTATTATACTTATTAATAATATTATAATTGAATAATGCTAGAAAGATGCGGTTTTTTGTTTAAATTTCTGGCTTTTTGTCCAGTTTTCATTTGGAGTGAAGTGATAATGAATTGAAGTTAACAAAATAATTGTTTAAGCAATTTATTATCATTGTTAATAGTATTCTATTTCCTTAATTGTTATAATGTTGTGATTTTTTCTGAAATTTTCAGCTGTTTGTTTATTTTTTATTAGGCGTGACTTAATAATTAATCAGACTCAGCAAAAATAATTTTTTAAACAAATTATTATTGTTTATGACTATCTTCATCTATATCGATTGCGCCTGATAGTTGCGGTTTTTGGGCAATTTTTGCCATTCAGTCCTTTTTTCACTTAGTGAGGTAATAATTAAATAAAGTTAACAAAAAAGTTGTTCAAACAATTTAATATTGTTTATAACTATCTTTTCTTATATGGGTGATTCTCCACAGACAGGGAACTTTTGGCAAGGGCAACTTTTTTTGGAAAAATGTTTCAAAAAATTTTTTTTTTTCATAATGGTGAGGTTCATTGGCCTTTAAGAAAGGGGCCCTATAAATTATTCACGCTTAATTCTCACTTGAAGGACCTGTAGTACATAAAAACGTTTTCAATTTTTGATTTTGCGGGTGATTTTCTCTGATTATATGTAAAGTAAAACAATACTGTAAAATATTCACACATTGAATGTAACATGGCAGGGAAGAATAGTTTTCTTTAAAAAATTCAAAGTTTTTCCAAAATTTTATATTTTTTCAAATTTGAATTTTTTTTTCAAATTATATATATTTTTTAGTTTTGTGTGCAGTGCTTGTAGGTAAAAATATTCTAATTCTCGATTTACGTTAATTTTTAATAAAATTATTTGGTAGAGGGGTTCGATTAGCTCCATTTCGTCCCTGACAGCGAAAAACAGGTTATGGTATCCGATGTTACGGTAACCGAAAACCATACAAAATTACTTTTTACGCTTTGAAAACAAAAGTAATTAATAAATCCTCCTGACAAAAACTCCTTTATTACTTGCTACACGGAATTGTCATCTTTTCATTGATATTTATTACGAAATATGAAAGTTCTTATCAGGTACGGTATCCGATACTAATAAAAATACGCTACATTTTCGGTTACATTTTTTCACTTTGCAAAAAAAGTTCTTACTTTTTTGTTATGAAGTTTCGACGAATGAGTAGTGTGACGTTTGTTCGAGATATTGTGAGAAGATAAGACTTTAAAAATTATCAAAAGTTGATGAAAGGTATGGGAGATTCGTTTACCGTAACCATCGAAAACATTTAGGGAGACACGTGTATAATTAAATTTTCTCTTCTAATATATCAAATAAATTAAAATATTTGTTATGAATTTGATAGATTTTGAGTCGAACTTTCGAACTATCAATTATAATTTCAAAGATAATTCACTATGTATTAAATACACGTCTCTAAACTTGATGCCGTGTACGTAGAGACATCCCAAAAAGGCATTTTTCGAGTATTTGGGAGCATTTTGCTAAGACATACGATGATGTGACTTGATTTTTCTTTTCGGAGGTCTTGTATCATCCTAAAATGAAGAAGTTAGCCAAGTTTTATAAAGAAACACTACTTAGTTTAGTTACTAGAGATCCGAGACACAAAAGTGCCCTGTATGTGGAGAATCACCCATATAAGTGCTAGAAAGTGGCGGTTTTTTCTGAAATCTTTCACTTTGTTTCGCCGGCTTAATTACTAACAATTAATAAATAAACATTAGAGGAAACTATACTTTAAATAATCTCTTTCCTTTTCGTGAATATATATTTTTCTGAAATAAAATAGATATTTAAAATTCTTTGTTTTTGCCTCTTGTGTAAAATAGTTTTTTTTCTTTAAATTAATTCTTTTAAGCATTTGGAAAAGAGCAAAAATAATTCACTTAAAACAACCATACCGTTCGAAAAATCATTTTTGTTGTGGTTGACTTATTACTTGTTCATAAATAAAAAGGTGATGCAAAGCGAAAGATTTTAGAAAAAGCCACCCCTTTCTTGCACTTATATAAGAAAAGATAGTTATAAACAATATTAAATTGTTTGAACCACTTTTTTGTTAACTTTATTTAATTATTACGTCACTAAGTGAAAAAAGGACTGAAAGGTAAAAATTGCAAAAAATTGCCAAAAATCGCAACTATCAGGCGCAATCGATATAGATGAAGATAGTCATGAAAAATAATAATTTGTTTAAACAATCATTTTTGCTAAATCTAATTAATTATCAAGTCACGCCTAATAAAAAAATAAACAGTTGAAAATTTCAGAAAAAACCGCAACATTCTACCGATTAAGCGAAGAGAATATTATCAACAATGATAATAAATTGTTTAAACAATTATTTTGTTAACTTGAATTCATTATTACTTCACTCCAAATGAAAATTAAACAAAAAGCCAGAAATTAAAAAAAAAACTGCATCTTTTCAGCATTATTCAAATATAATATTATTAATAATTACAATAAATTGTGTAAACAATTATTTTGTTAAATTGAATTTATTATTACTTCACTACAGATGAAAATTGGACAAAAAGCCAGAAATTAAAAAAAAATCCGCATCTTTCTAGCATTATTCAAATGAAGGGTAGAAATGCAGAAGGAGTCAAGCGCCATTTTTCACTTTTTTCAGGAGAGACTAAAAACATGTTGTAAATTCAATGGGACCATTTAAGAAAAAAATAAGAAAGTACTTTCAAGATACTTTCATGCTTGATCAAACTAAAAAAAGTTTGCTCACAAAAAGCTATCCGGTTTCGAGAAATTGAATGAAACAGGTCACGTTTCGAGGTTAGATTTTGGGTCCGTATCGACTTTTAACATCTTTCAACATTAATTGTGGAGTCAATTTGCAGTTTGAGAAAAAACTAAAAATTTTAATTCTAGCTATTGAATGGACGAATTGATTTCCAAGAAGTTTGTTTAAAAAAAATCATGACGATAGTAGTAATAATTTTGCATATTTCCAAAAAATGAGGACTTGGGTTATTCAGTGCTGAGCGGAAGGGACCCAATAGTAATTAAAAATAATTAGCCAGTGTCGAGAAAAATGAAAATTGATTTTTCACTTTGTGGTTAGAAAAGCTTCTCGGACTGTGAACACAAGAACACAAATTTTGAAAAATGATGCCCCAAAAAAATCCTTTGGCAGGCTTGTGTAATAGAATTTATCTGATTTTTTGAGCTAATAAACCCGATTTCGAAAATATGGCGCTTGACTCCTTTTGCATTTCTATCCTTCAAATATAATATTATTAATAATTATAATCAATTGTTTAAACAATCACTATTGTTAAAATTGATGAACTATGACTTCCCTCTAATTGAAAATTGGACAACAAATGGAAAATTTGTGAAAAAACCGTGTCTTTCTAACTCCATTCCATGAGAAAATTGCTAAAAACAATAATAAATTGTTTAAACAATTCATTAAAATATCTAATTTTCAGTATAGAGTCAGTTCAGTATACAATTTTTCACTTATGGGGTTTCTTTGGGACCCTATAAAACAGAGTTATGGGGGTGATATTTGAAAAATGATATTTTATTCGTATTCTATGGCTAATTTTGAAGAGAAATGTTGAGTTTCAACTCGATTGAGATCATATTGAGGATTCTGAATAAGATTTACAAAAACGTCTTTTTTTTCTTATGGGAAATACATGTTAAACTTCATGGGGCTTGCGCCACCCCTAATAACAAATCTATTATAAAGTCCCGATGAAAATTCAAAAAAAAAATTTTCTATTGCATTTTTGGACCACCCTACTGTGCACCCTGTTATCATTTCATAATATAGTTATAAGTATGCACTGAAATACCTGGTGGACAGGATAAGGCGAAGGATGCGACCAGCCTCCAAAAAGAATAAAACTCTTCTTGTAATGCAACATTGTGGCACAAGCTTTCGGAGAAGGATAACTTCCCATCGTAATGGGCCTAACCCACTTCCTCGTATCTAAATCCAGCCTCCACAAATCGTTGAAAGTCGTACAAGTCGCAGTGCATCCACCGAAAACGTACATAGAATTTTCGTACGTGCATGCCGAATGTGAATGTCTTTTGCCTATCGTAGGAACCAAGTGACCGGACGACAAAGAATTCCAAAATAGCGAGCCATAGGCAACGGATTTTTGGAAATGGGCCTCACTGTGTTCAATAACATCTGTGAACATCAACACTTTATTATAGAAAAAGGACACGTGTCTGGTGCTTTAAGTCAAACAATTATATCAAGTTCCGACAAGTACTTTTAGTGGCGCGATACCATCTCTTCGACACGAACATGCATTCCTGAAGATCTTTGTAAGGCGGTATTAGGCTTAAAATATATTCCAAAATTTCATCGGGAAGATCGTCAATTTTGCATTGCATTTTGAAGAGAGTGGATCTGGACAGATCTGAACACACTCAAGAAACACAAGTGCTTTGACGCAAAGCAGAAGCCTGCATTCCGTTTTATGTAACCTATAAGTAGTGGACAGGAATTTTTTCACTTTATTTCACTTTTTATGGACTTTCAGCCGGCTCGTGGCCGTAAATAAATATAATGCGTGGAGTTGTTATCATTCTATTTAAAGCAAGGCGTTGTACTATATAAGTTTTACTTGAAACTATGAATTTGACATATGTCGACGGCCATTTTTGTATTTACAAACAAACGAAAATTGCGCATGCGCGCAAGCTGTCAACCTCGAGGGCCGACGGGTGACGCTAGCTGGTTTAGTCCAAGTTCCGCGAAAATTCAAAGTGAATAAATGCAAAATTGCTTTTTTATACAAATTAATAATAATCATTGCTTATATTTTATTCATAAAACAAAGTGTATGTTCAAGTCATATAGTTTGGGAAAAAATGCACTATTTTTCCATTAGTCACTTTTCCCTGCGTAGTTCTAAATTCCACAAACATAACATTATTATTTACTAAAATAAGGTTTCAAAGTAAAATTTTAAGTATTGAATTTTTCATGACAGAACATGACAAATGCCATAATTTCGGATTGAAAACTGCAACTTTTTTGCAGACAATTCTTTTTCTTGTCTTGAACATTAAATAATTTAGTTTTTTTCATATTTCCTTGACTGAAAAAATCTTATTACTTAAAAATTCAATTATTTGTTTGAAAATTCGTCTTTTTGGTTGAATTCCACTGTTTTTTTTTAAATTAAAATCTTCTTCATTTCTTTCTTGAAAAAATTAAATGTTTTATTTTAGAAATATTTTTTATTTTGATTAAGAATTAATTATTTTTAACTGAAGATGTAATTATGCCATTTCTTGTTGAAAATTCGTTTTTTGTTGTTGTTGAAAATTCGTCTTTTTTGGTAAAATTTTGCTTGAAATTTTCTTCTTTTCCAATTGAAAATTCATTTCTTTATCTGAAAATTTTTGGTTGAAAAAGTTGACAATCATGTTGAAAAAATGTCTTTTGTAATTTAAAATTTACTTTTTTTTAGTTGAAAATTCAAATATTTAGTTGAAATTTGATCTTTTTGGTTATATTTGTGAAATTAAGAACTACATAAGAAAACCTGACCAGTACTTAAAATGTTTGATATTGTCTTATTGAACGAAATGGCGCACATACAATTTTTCATTTATCGAATTTGAATTTTCGCGGCACTTGGACTGAAGCAGCTAGCGCTTCCAGCGGGCAGCGGCTCGAAACTCTCATTCCGCCATCCTCCCACCGCTCCCAACATATTGAAACATAACCTCAATTCGCCTCAATTTCACGGGCTTAAAATCATTTAAAATGGTTTTAAATAAATTTAATTAAATATAATATTTATATAATTAAAATGATAAAGCAACTGATAAATTACAAAAATTCGATCAAGTAAATTACAAAAGGTAAGCAGAGCATAAGTTATACTTTTTTAAATACATATATTATGAAAATATTTTGCGTGAAAATCAAGCAGTGGAGGTCATCGTGTTCATGAAATATTATAATATACGGTTTTGTTTTTGGAGGAATAATTTTTCCGATTACGGGGCTTTATTAAGCGCTTTTTCTCCATTAATATCCTATGTAAAGAATATTTTTACTTCAGTCCGTATCAAAATAAATTCGATTAAATATGAGTAAATATCATCCGGTAACTTCTCCCTATCTTTTTTCCAATTTATAAGGTTTTATATCTTTTAAAAGAAATCTTAAAATGTTGTTTTTGAATAATCATATTTTTTCAATTAATTTCAGAATTAGAAAAATAGATTTCGTCTCGTTTTCGATTATACTTTCAGAGTTATAAGTACTTTTCAAATGATCCAGAGTTTTTATTACAATTGGTAACAAAACAGTTTTTCATTAGTTTATGGCCTAAGATCTTACTTTTTCCATTTAGATTTATAATTAATTGAAGATTATTGAATATTCCAAGACCTGAACATTTTATTGCAGTTAAGTGTCTTTATCTAATCAAAATAACTGATTTGTAATTGCAGTAAATATTGATAAAAACATGTACTTTTCACCTGTAAAACCAGGGCGTATACCCGACGTGGAAGTGTCAGGAAATTTTTTTTAGAGCCATGGGATTTTTTCGGGAGCATGCTTAATTTAAAAAAACTGGAATTTTAAATTGAAATTTAAAATTTATCGATTTTAGTTGAAAATTCAAGTATCTGGTTGAAGATTTACGTATTTTGTTGAAAATTTCTTCTTTTTGGTATGAGATTAATCTTCTTTATAAACAATTTTTTTTCGAATTCAACAGTTTGTTTGAAATTTTTTCTCTTGATTGATAAATCTGCCTTATTTGAAAATTCAACTCATTTTGAAAAATCCTCTTTTTTGGTTGAATTAAACAGTTTTTTTTAAATTAAATATTTTTTGGTTGAAATATCAACTACACTTTATGTTCAGAATTCATCTTTTTCGGAATGAAAATTTAATTACTTGATTGAAAGTTAAAATCTTTTTTTTTAATTAATTTTTTTCGTTGAAGATTTATCATTATAATTGAAAATATATCCCTTTGTTTGAAAAATGAGCTATTTTATTGAAAACTCGTTTTCTCTTTAGCTGAAAATTAATTTTGTTTAAAAAATTAATTTTGTTTACTGAAAATGTATCTTTTCCTGTTGAAACTTGAACTATTTTACTTGAAAATTCGATTTTCTGTCGTTACAAATTATTGTTTTTAACGAAAAATGCAACAGCCACAGTTGAATATTCCATAATTTTATTTAAAAATACGTCTCTTTGGTTGAACATTAATTTTTTTAATAACGCAATAACTATTTAATTCTTGGTTGAAAAATGATATTTTTTAGTTGAAAATTCATCTTTTTTATAGAAATTAATTTTCTTGGTTTAAAATTCATCTTTTTGATTTAAGACTCAACTATTACTTTTACACTTCTTGTAATTAATAAGAATAGAAAAAAATATTTTATGTTTATCTGAAATACTTTTTTTCTATTCAATTAAAAATGGAATAAGTTCATCTTTTTTATTTTTACCCATATAAATTAAAAAATTTCAGATTTCAACTGACAAAATGAATTTACCAGTTCTCAAGAGTAATTTATATAGTCCAAAAATAATGTGGCATCAAACAGACGTAGTTGTGGTTCTGCAAATACAGTTATGCGATGTTGAAAAGTATTACCTGCGAATCGACAGAGACAGATTGCATTTCAGGTAAGCAATTTTTTTTACAGCTTTGCTCAATAATCACTTGTATTCAGGCCTGAGATTGTCAATAATACAAAAACTTTAATTTTTTTTTGACGAGACCAGAAAGGATAGATACCAGAAAGGAACGAAAGCGACTTTCGTGCCAAATTGCAAATTGCTCTTACGAAAAAATATTATAGGAAAATCAGTGTAGGTCCTTTTCTATAATGAATTTCCTATAATTTATCACGATTATAGAAAATTCATAATATAAAATCATTCCATAGAAAAAGATTGTATGACAATCAGCATTGGAATAAATCGTACAAAAATATTGAATAATAATAACCCTTAAGAAAAAATAATTCTTAAGAAATCCTTTAAAATCCTTTCAAAGTTTTTCAGTTCCTTCCTATCTATTCCTTCCTATCTTTGAATTCTTTGGAAATCGTAGAAATCCATTAAGATACGTGGAAATAATTTGAAATCCTTTCTATATAAATTAAACAAAACTTATTCATCAAATTTTTCTTTAAAAAAATAACCATTCAAATCCCTAAAAATCTTTGAAATCCTTAGAGATTCAATAAAATTCTTTAAATCTTGTGACCTTTGATGAAATATCTTAAAATCCTTTGAAATTTTTGGAATCGATAGAAATTCCTTGAAATGTTATTTAATTTCATTTGTTTTCGAAAGTTCTCTAGAAACAACTTAAAATTGAGCTTACAATCTTCGAAACCCATTTAAATTCTTTAAAAACTCTTAAAATGCTTTAAAACCCGTTAAAATAGTTTAAAATATTCTTAAATCGCGTAAATTCTCTGAAATCCTACAAAATTCGTTGACATTTTTTAAATTTCTTGAAATCCATTAAAATCTTTATTCATCCATTTATCTTTAGAAATCGTAATAATCCGTTAAAATAAGTAGAAATCATTTAAAATATCTTGAAATATTTGGAATCGCTAGGAATTCCTAGACATTTTATTTCATTTCATTTATCATCCAAAGTTCTCTACAAATGCCTTAAAAATCGACCTCCAAATCTTGGGAAACCCTACAAAATTCTTTAAAATCTCTTGAAATTTTTGAAATCTCTCGAAATTCTTTAAAATCAGTTAAAATAGCTTAAAACCTTTTGGAATCCCATAAATTCGTTGCAATAATTGGAGGTCCTATAAAATTCCTTAAATCTTGTGTAATTATTTGAAATCCTACAAAATTCTTTAACATTCCTTGAAAATTTTTTAATCTCTTGAAATCTATTGAAATCTTTGGAAATCGTAATGATCCATTAAAATAAGTAGAAATCATGTACAATTCCTTGAATATAAGTTAAGTTATCATTAAGTTTCTCGTAAAAAAAGGCCGTTCAAATCCTAAAAATCTTCGAAATCCTTGGAGATTCAATAAAATCCTTTAAATTTGGTGACATTTCTTGAAATGCCTTAAAATAACTTGAAAGTATTGGTATCGCTAGGAATTCCTTGAAATTTTATTTAATGTATTTTCCAAAGTTCTCCAGAAAGACCTTAAAATCGTGCTTAAAATATTTGAAAAATCATAAAAAATTCTTGGAAATCCCTTGAAATTTTCGAAATCTCTTGAAATTCAGGTTAAAAAGCTTAAAAAATATTGAAATCCCGCAAATCCTTTGAAATAATTGGAGGTACTATAAAATCTCTCAAACCATGGGAAATTCTTTGAAATCATACAAAACTCTTTCACATTCCTTACAATTTTTTTAATCTCTCGAAAACTATTGAAATCTTTATAAATCGAAATAATCCATTAAAATAAGTAGAGATCATTTAAAATCTCTTGAATACAAATTAAATTATCATTAAATTTCTCTTAAAAAAGACTGTTCAAATCTCTAGAAATCTTTAAAATCCTTTCGAAGTTTTTTAATTCCACCCTATTCCTTGCAGTTATTAAAATCCGTAAACGTCCTTTGTAATAAAATCTATTTTATTCGCTAAAGTTCTCTAAAAAATGGTTAAAATCCCTCAAAATCCATTGAAATTTTTGGAATCGCTAGGAATTCCTGGAAATTTTATTTACTTTCCAAGATTCTGTAGAAATACTTTGTAATCGTACTTAAAACCTTCGGAAATCATGCAAAATTCTTTGAAACCCCTTGAAATTTCTTTTATCTCTTGAGTCCATTAAAATAAGCAGAAATCATTTGAAAATTTTTAAAATATTTAAAAATCCCATAATTCCTTTGAAATAATTGGAAGTTTTATAAAACCTCGTTAATTTGGTGAAATTCTTTGAAATCTCTTGAAACCTTTGGAAATCCTACAAAATTCTTTGACACTCCGTGAAATATGGTAAATCTCTGAAAATTCTTTGGAATCTCTTAATTATATAAAAAGCAAAATATAATCTTAAAATTCCATTAAAATAAGTAGACATCATTGGAAATCCCTTGAATATAAATTAAATTAAACTTGAATTTTTTCATTAAAGTTAAAAAAAAACGTTCAGATCCCTCGAATTTTTTTTTTTCAAATTTTATTTAGTTTAATTTATTTTCCGAAATTCTCTACAAAACCCTTTAAATCGAGACTAAATCTTCAGAAATCCTACAAACTTCTTAAAAATCCTTTGAGGTTTTTGAAGTCTTTTGAAATTCTTTGAAATCTATTAAAATAACTTCAAATCTTTTAAAATTAGGAAATACTTAGAAGCAATTGGGCCTGAAAACCCCTTAAAATTGTTGAAATCCATAGAAATCCCTTGTAATAATTTGAAATTCTACGTCATCTAAATGATTCATTTATTAGTTTGTAGTTTCTCTATTTTTTGCATCACATCTTTTAATATTTTAACCTTATTTATATCTATACTGAATTTCTTATAATTATTTTCTATTATTTTTTTCTACAAACGCGATTAAATTATGAGAAAAAATTACGATTTAATAAATTTAATTAATTAATTAATTAAATTAATACATTAATATATTACAAATATACTAAAATCATTATAGTTCTATGCTGAAATTCATATAATATTTTTTCGTAAGTATATAGCGACCATAAAAATAAGTGACGAATCCGTTGATCAGTTTTTAAATTCTGGCAAAACTGTTAAATTCATCAAATTTACAAAAAAAAAAAAGATGTAATGCAATAAAAAATCCTACTATTTTTGGGTTGAAAAGTTTACTATTATATTTTCAGTTGAGAATTCACCTTTTTTGTTGACAATTTCATTGTTTGATTAAAAATTTAATTATTTTGTTGAAAATTCATAATTTTGGGTTGTAAATTAAACAATTTGGTTGAAAATTTTGTTCTTTCTTGACTGAACAACCTTTTTTGGTTGAAAAGTCAACAATTTTGATGAAATTTTGCCTTTTTGGTTTGGAAAATCATTCTTTTCTTATAAATTGGATCTTTTTGAGTTAAAAATGCAACTGTTTGATTGAAAATTATTTTGTTTTGGTTGAGTATTCAACAATTTAATAAAAAACCCCAACTATTTGGTTTGAAAAGGAGTCCTTTCATGGATGAATTTAACTGCTTTCATCTAAAATTAACGTCTTTTTTGGTTGAAATATCAACTATTAGTTTTTCGATGAGAATTCATATGTGTTGGTTGAAAATTCAACTGCTTTTTTAAAAGTTGAACAACTTTGTTAAAATTTCTTTCCGTTTTTGGTTGAAGATTCATAATTTTAGTCGAAAATGCATCTGTTTGTTTGAAAATTCACCTTTTTCGGTAGAAAATTGAAATACCTGATTATAAGTTGAACTACTTCGTTAAAAGTTAATTCTTTTTTTGGTTGAAGGTTCATTATTTTATTTGAAAATGCATCTCTTTGGTTTGAAATTGCATTTTTTTTGTATAAAATTAATCATTATAGTTGAAGATGCATCTCCTCGGTTGAAAATTTAACAATTTAGTTTCAAACTCAACTTTTTTAATTGAAAATTCGTCGTTTTTTGATGAATTCAAGTGTGTTTGATTTACAATAAAAAAAAATTTCGGACTATTACATTTTTCGTTAAGAATTCTTTTTTTGTTGCTAGAAAATTCAACTATTTAGTTAAAAGTTGACCTACTTTGTTAAAAGTTCATTTTTTGTTGTTGAAGATTCATCATCTTATTTAAAAATGCATCTCTTTGGTCGAAAATTCGTCTTTTCGGTAGAAAATTAATCTGCTCGGCTGGAAATTCATTTTTTGGTTGCAAATTCAACAATTTGGTTGAAAAGCCAACTACATATTTTCTCGAAAAGACATTGTTTTTGGATGAATTCAACTGTTTTTTAATTCAAATTTTAATCTCTTTCGGTTGAGAAAACAATTTTTACATTTTTCGTTGAGAATTCATCTTTTTTGGCTAAAAAATCAACAATACGGTTAAAAGTTAAAGTATTTCGTCAAAAGTTTTTGTTTTTGTTGAAGATTAATTATTTTATTTGAAAATGCATCTCTTCGAATAAAAATTCGTCTTATTTGGTAGAACATTAATTTTGTTTGTTAAAAATTCATTTTTTGGTTGAAAGCCCAACTATTTTGTAAGAAAGACGTCGTTTTTGGATAAATTTAACTGTTTTTCGTTAAACAATCTTTTGGCTGAAATATCAACTACCATATTTTCTGTTATTCATCTTTTTGGTTAAAAATTCAACTACTTGGTCAAAAGTTCATTTTTTGTTGTTGAAGATTCATCATTTTAGTTAAAAATGCATACAATATTTTTACATAAAATGTTAGGAATTTTAAGCGTTTCAATTTGAGTTTAATATTGGTATCTACATTAATTTTATTACAAAAATTTTTTTCTATTATTTTCATGAAAAATCTCCGTATTTCCCTTATTTTTACAGCATTATGGCCTGCGAAGTCCGATACCTCTGTAAAGATATTTTTGATTCGCAACTGTAGAATTGATTTATATTTCGGGTTTAGCTTCTCGGTTCATACAATCTCAGGCCTGCTTTGTACATATCAGAATTATAAATCACAACTCTATTTTTACAGTACATGTATAAACGATAAGAAGTACTACGTTATTATAAATATGTTTGGAGCAGTAATTCCTGAAAAATGTATGCATAGGAATACCGGAAGAGAAATAAAGGTTTACATACCCAAAGCACACTTTGGTAGATATATTTAGTTTTTTAATTAAAGTTTAAAACCAGGGTGGCCGCAGGCCAGGGAAAATCTGAAAATCAGGGAATTTTGTAGGCCAGGGAAAGTTAGGGATTTTGAAGAAAAAAAAATGGTAAAAGTCAGGAAATTTTTTGTAAGAAGCGTTTTTAGTTAATTTTTATTCTCAAATCATTTTTGAGTCACTTTTTAAAATGAAAAAGCCGCTTTAGTCACTTTCTTTCAATAAATTAACCCATGGCTTAACCACCATTGAATTCAGGTCGATACCTATTTCTGAATTTTCTTGAATTCTTTTGAAATGGTTTAGGGTATTTTAAAAGATTCGATGAAATTTTATAACAGATTTCGAAAATTTGAAGAGATTTTAAAAGATTATTAAGATTATAGAGTATTTAACAGAATTCCAAGGAATTTCAAAAGCTTTAAAAAGTTTCATGGAATGTCAAAAAATTTTAAAGGATTTGAAATATTTTAGGGTGTTTTAAAAAATTCCAAGGAACTTTCGAAAGCTTTAAAAAATTGCAAGGGATTTCAAAAGATTTCAAAGGATTTTAAGAATTTCAGGAAATTATAAAAGATTCCAAGGAATTTTTTATTGATTTCAATCGTTTGAAGGTATTCCAAAGGATTTCAGGGTATTTAAAAAATTGCCAAGGAATTTACAGAAGCTTCAAGATGTTTCAAGGGATTTCAACAAATTTTATTGAATGGGAAATATTTTAGGGTATTTGTCGAACAATTTTATGTAGGACCTATAAGGTTTTAGGGCTTTTTCAAAATTTCCAAGGAATTTTATGAAATTTTCGAGGATTTTATTAATTTTGAGGAATTTTTAAAGCTCCATAAGTACTTTAATCAATTTCCCAGGATTTCAGGAAATATCAGATATCATGTAATTTCACGGGATTTTATAATATGTGCATGGATTTCAAAGAATTGATTCAAAGAAATGAGCGATTTCATAGGTTTTCAAATATTTTCAAACATTTTAAAGGATTTGAAATATCTTAGAGTATTTTTAATAGAATTCAATAATTGGAAATGTTTCCAAAGGATTTTGGGGTATTTTTAAAAATTCCAAGAAATTTTTAAGAGCTTTGACTTCAAAGGATTTAAAATATTTTAGGGTTTTTATAAAAGTTCCAAGGAATTTTCAAGAGCTTTAAATAATATAAAAGGATTTGAAATATTTCAGGGTTTTTAAAGATTCGAAAACATTTTCAATATATTTGAAAAGTTTTAAGGGCTTTAAATAGTTTTCGAAGGATTTAAAATATTTTAACGAACTGTAATATACTTCAAGGATTTTTGTAATAATTTCAATAATTCGAAGGGACTTCAAAGCATTGTTAAGAAAATTTTGTAGATTTCAAGGAATTTTCAGGAGCTTTAAAAACTTCCAAGGGATTTCGAAAAATTTCAAAGGATTTGAAATATTTTAAGGTATTTTCAATCGATTTTAATAATTTAAAGTGATTTTAAACATGTTAGAGTATTTTTTAAAATTCCAAGGCATTTTCAAGAGCTTTCAAAAGTTTCGAGGGATTTCAAAAGATTTGGAATATTTTATGATATTTATAAAAATTCTAAGGAATTTGCAAAAGCTTAAAAAAATGTCAATGATTTTGACAGATTTCAAAGGATTTGAAATATTTTAAGGTATCTTTAATAGATTTCATCAATTTAAAGTGATTTGTAAGATATTAAGGAATTAACAAATTTTCCAAGAAATTTTCAAGAGCTTTAGAAAAATTTCAAGTTATGTCGAAAGATTTCAAAGGATTTTTAATATTTCAGAGAACTAAAAAAAATCCAACAAATTTTTAAGGGCCTTAATAAATTTAAAGAGATTTCAGATTTTAAATGGTTTGGAATATTTCAGGGAATTTTCAAAGATTCCAAGAAATTTTTTATTTATTTCAATAATTTGAAGGGATATTTTACAGCTTTTTTAAGAGGTTACAATTTTTAAGGGTTTTCCAAGGATTTTAATCATTTTAAAGGATTTGAAAAAATTTGCATAGGGTTGTACAGATTTGCCTATAATTTCGGAAGGTATGGAATGATTTTACATGATTTTAAAAGCTTTCAAAGTATTTTAATAAATATTCCAGGTTATCAGGAAATATTAGATTTCATAGAATTTGAAAGCAATTCATTTGAATTTATTTGAAATTTATACTCTGAAGTCTTATCAATTTATCCTGAATTCTTTCAAATTCTTTTCAATACTCTTGCATTTTTTGAATTTTTCTGAATTAACACAATTCTACTTGATTCTTTAGTTTCTGTTTAGTTCGTCTTGAAGTCTTTTGAACTAACCTTGAATTTGTATGCATTTCATCAAATTCTTTCTTTCTAATTGCCATGAATTTTTCTAAACTTATTTTAAATTTATTGAATTCAATTAATGTTTTCATATTTTAGAATTGTTTTTAATTCATTTGAATGTTTTTTAAATTCACGTTGAATATTTATGAATTTCATCGAATTCTTCTCATTTCCCTTAAATTCGTCTAAATTCACTCAAACTTTACGAAAAGCAATGGAATTTTTTCCAATTTATTTGCATTTTTTCTAATTTGACTTGCATTGTTTTGGAGTCTATTGAATCGAATTCTTTTGAATTCTTATTAATTCAAAAGAACATTAGTCACATTGTTAATGCACTTTAGTCATTTTGTTTAATTTTTCGGTTTAAATAGGTACATTTAGGCTGTGGTAGCCGTGAGAATAATAAATTTAAAATGATTTTCTTTCATTCATAACAGATTTCTTATTACAAGTGTTACAAGATTATAATTTTGGTCTTTAAATACTAGTCGTCAGGGAAAATGTAAAATTAGTCATGGAAAAGTCACGGAATTTTAAAAATGAAATTTTTCGGCCACCCTGGTTTATTTAAAATATTCTTCTTCAACTAAAATTAAAAATTATATCAGGTACAGAATGGCTGAGGTTACATTTGGAAAAAGAGAAAAATCCTCATATTGTTGCCAATCCTGACCGCGTTACAGTTCCTGAATGGAGGCGGCCTCTCCCCAGGAATTTTAGTATGTAAACATATCGACTGCTTTTATAAAATATTTCTCAAAACGCGCTTAATAATTTATTATAATTTTATTTTAGACGCGGACAGTTTTGAAGAGTATAAGAGACTTAATAAAATAAAGAACGTGCGGCCGGATGAACCATCTTCCGGTGACGAGGATTCGGATGATGAAATTTTCGATACATACTTCGACTAATAAGTGAGAAGAAACTACGAGAACAACATTCCTTAACAATAGGATAATGAGCTTTATTTAACATATAGGTGAACACATATTTTCAGTTGATGGGCGTTTGTTTTCCTCAAATGAAACATTATAATCCAAAGAGTAAAGTAGGGAAACAAATTAATCTCGAAAGCATTTGTATCGCTTTTCCGCAATTACGATTGGGTAATTTAAAAAACTCAAAGAAAAGAATGTCGCCAAATTCACACACATAATAGAAAATAAATTTAAATTCAAAGGTTAAGAAAAATGTCCAGTGGTGTAGTCGAGGCCTAGCTAACGTTTTCGAAGGCCTGGCGGCGCCAGGCCGCTTTGTTTTCGCACGAAAAATTGTTCTATTAAAAGGGCCATTTACACAGTATTAATAATTTAATTTTAAGACAGTATGGAACCCACTTTATGTCATCAGTACGTTATGAAAATATATTTATGGCAATGGATATTGGAAAGAAGTTCTACAAAAATGTCTCTTGACTCTTTTTTCTATCTTGCAGTATTTTCAAGGTTTTTGCGTAAATATGTTATAAAATCTTTAAAGATTTATTATTTTCTCAACAATACAATTTTATGTTGTGATGAAAGACCAAAAAGAATATAATTTAACAGTTTTAAAAACGTTGGTGGAAGAATAATGAAGTTAGAAAAAATGAAGAGTATCGATTATTTCAAAAATACCGACTTTAAAGTCTTTTTTAAAGAAACAATTTTGTTCTCTTGACTTCTTTAAATTTTCCAACGAATTTCGAAAGAGGACGAGAAATTATATCAGAATCAGAAAGAAAAACATAAATACCTGTATTAGATTGAATAGTCTAACAAATTTGAAAATTCAACTCTTTTTTAGAAAATTTAACTATTTGATTGAAAACTCGCCTTTTTATAGAAAATCAAGTTCTTTGGTAAAATACAGCTGTTTTTTATTTTTCATTTATCTTTTCATTTTTTATATATGAATTAATGTAATAGTTGATATTTCAGAAAAAAAAAGATTTTCATTTTAAATAAAAAACGGTTGAATTTAACGGTTTTCATTATTCGAAAGCGCCTATTTTATTCAAATTTTGAAGAATTTCTAATTACCCTGTAAATTTCGCATTGCTCCTGGGCGTTTTTATTAACCTAAAATTTATTTTACTGAAATTAATTAAATTAAATTCATTTACTGAAATTAAATGATCATTAATGATTAATAATGATTAATAATTTCAGTAAATTAAGTGGCTCACTGAAATCTAGTAAACGATGATTTTGACTTCTTCGAAGTTTGAAAATGCTAAACTTTTTATGTAATTTATTCACCGTTCAATCAGTAATTTTATGTTTATTGTCATTTTTTTTAAAGAAAATTAAATGAAGCAAATATTTCAATTTCCAAATTTGCCCTTCGCCCTCTCCGCCAATCACATTTACAAGATTTTCATTCAATGAAAATATAGAAAAAGTATACGTCGGGCTTGAATTAATAAATTTTTACATTATAGATCTTGAATTTTTCTAAGTCTTATTTTTCGATATAAAAATAAAATTATTTAATACCTTGAAAATGTGTTTTTTTCATGTTTTTCAAACATTTAAAAAACATTCAATGTGCGGTATCAGATTAAGTAAATTGTAGCGGGAAAAATTTTGTTAATGAGAAAAAAAAATCTGCTAACTTTCAAGAATTAAAATTTTTTTTAAGGTCGGAATTTTTTCGAGAGCGTGCTTACGTTGTTTTAAATTGTCATATCACATTAAATATGAATGTTTATTTATTTGTAAAAAAATAGCTTTTTTCTACTGGACTATTATGCTGAATTTTTTTTTCTTGAAAATTCAATATTTTGGATGAATTTTATTTTTATTTATTAAAAAATCTTTCTTGGTTCAAAATTCGCCTTTTTTGTTGAATTTAACTGTTTTTATTTTAAAATTAAGACTTTACCGTTTTTGGTTAAAAATTCAACTACTTGGATAAAAGTTGAAATACATTGGTAAAAATTAATATTTATGATTGAAGATTCATCATTTTAATTAAAAATTCATCTCATTGGCTGAAAATTGAAAAATGTAGTTAACTATTCGTTTTTTTTTGGTTTAAAATTAATTTTTTTAACTGAAAATGTAACTGTTCCATTTTTTGGTAAAAATTGTTTTTTTTTTAATTTGAAAATTCATGTATTTTTTTGAAAATTAATGTTTGGGTTCAAAATTCGTCGTTTTTATTTAAGAATTCATTTTTGTAGGTTAAAAAATTCAACTATTTGGTTAAACAAGAAACTATTTTGTTTAAAACTCGTTTACTTTTTTCGTTTAAATTTAACTTTTTTTCAGAAAATTTTACTTTTCCATTTTTCATTCAAACTTGATCTTTTTTAGTTGATTTGTCTACTTTATTGAAAGAAAACTGATCTTTTTGGTTAAAACTGCAACTGTTTTGTTGAAAATTAATTTCCGTAGGCTGAAAATTCAACTATTTGGTTAAAAATTGCAGTATTTAGTTAAAAATTTCAGTATTTAGTTAAAAATCCAGTATTTATTTAAAACTTATACTATTTTGTTAAAAAATAATTCTTTTTGATCAAAAACTCCACTTTTTTATTGAAAATTCAGATTTTTTCATTAAAAATTAAGCTGTCTCCTTTTTTGTTGAATTCAACTGGTTTTATTTCAAAATTAAGAATTTATCGTTTTTGGTTAAAAAATCAACTACTTGGATAAAAGTTGAAATACATTGGTAAAAATTAATTTTGATGATTGAATATTCATCATTTTAATTGAAAATTCATCTCGTTGGCTGAAAATAAAAAAATTTAGTTTAATAATCTTTTTTTTTCGGTTGGAATTTTTTTTTTAACTGAAAATGTAACTGTTCGATTTTTTGGTAAAACTTATTTTTACATTCTCATTCTAATGAGAAGGTATTGGTTTTATGTAAAATTTGACTTGGTCGGTTTTCATCAAATCTCCACGTTTTGAGACCCCCTGAGCCAGAAAAAAAGGTTTTTACCAAGGTGTCTGTCAGTCTGTCTGTCTGTCTGTCTGTCTGTCTGTCTGTCTGTCTGTCTGTCTGTCTGTCTGTCTGTAGGCACGATAACTTTCGAAAAAATAATCAGATTGGGTTGTGCTTTGGCACACTTTTTTAGGGCCTAAAAAGAAAGAACAAGTTCGTTAACCAGCTATTTCGGATGAAAATTCAAAAAGTGAGCACATTTTGAAAATTTTTAAGAACACTTTTTTTGAAGATTTGGAAATTCTATGGACGGTTGTTAGTAGTAAGCAAAAAGAGGAAAAAAATATCCTAATGACTTTTTCAGATAAAAAAAAAATTACCAGAGTTATAGCATTTTCAAAATTCCAAAAAACAAACGAAAATGAACATTTTAAGCCGAAAAACGCACGTTATGAAAAAAAGTCAAGAGAAGAAAAACGTTGATTTTTGAACACCTTACAATATTTTCATAATAACTTTTTGAATTTTTCAAAAAATAAAAAATTTAAATTCTGATCGCACAACAAAATAATGAGAAATCAAAAATTCCATTTTGCTGTGAAACTATGCAAGATACGACAAAAGATGACTGGACCAAAATTATGCACCTAAAAAAGATCTACAAATTTGTTATTATTCACTTTTTGATATGACGCGTAGTTTTTGTTTTATTAATAAAAAACAGCATTGAAAATAGAAAAAATAAATTTTTAGACGAATAACACAAGCTACGAAAAACATGACCAAGACAACATTTGTTCATTCAAAGAAGAGGTACAAATTTGTTATTCATCATGTTTCGATAGGACGCGTAGTTTTTATTTTATTCGTGAAAATAACATTGACAGTAAAAGAAATCAAATTTTTGGAAAACTTTGGAAAAATCCATTTTCGTCGTAAGAATATATTCAAAATGAAAAAAATAACTTTTTTGAAAAACGGAAAATCTAAAATAACATTTTAACTAATAAAATTTGTCGCTTAATTTATATAATTATTCTTGATTTGAAATCAA
>CAKNXH010062425.1:10670-28804 GCA_932178445.1 Andricus quercusramuli
TTTTTTCAAGATTCATATTTTGGTTGAAAATTCAACTATTTTAAACAAAATTTGTCAAAATTTCAAAATTCTCGTCTTTTTGGCTTGAAATTATAGCTGCTGTTTTTTTTTTATATTTGAATCTTTACTGTTTAGAAATTTGACCATTTGAATAAAAACTCAAACTGTTTTGATAAACTCATTCTTTGATCGAAAATACCACTATTTTATTAAAAATTTGTCATTTTAGATTTATTATTCACCTTTCATGGTGAAAGCTTCAACTTTCTTGTCTCGAAATTCATCGTCTCTTGTTAAAAATTAAATTTCTTTTCGAAAATTCAACTGTATTCGAAAAAATTCGGCTTTTTGGGTTGAAAATTCATCTCATTCAGAAAAAAAAATTTGGGTTGGAAAACTTGACTATATTTTTTTGAAAATGCAATATCTTTCTGTTTAAAGTCTTGGAAATTTGAAGTGTTTCATATAGACTTCAACCTGGCATTTACACCTCTTTTTTTAAAAAGAATTAGTTGAATAATTATCCAGACTAAATATTAATTAATTAACCCCTAAGGGTTCTGTTTATAGCAACAAACCCCTAAAAATAAAACTGTTTTTTTTTCTGCGGGAATTTCAATTAATTGACGGCGTTAAAGCGTTGATTGCTCGTTCACTTATCAAATAACGAGGGTGTAAAGTATAAATACTTTTTTAATCGGAATTATACGAGCATCTTTATGGAAGGTCTTCTCTTCAAAATTAATATTGTCGATCTTATTTTACCATAAATGGCTAATATAATAGAACTACATCGCGACATAAATTTTCCCTGACGTTGCCATTATTTTCTTTTTAAATTTCCCGGCTACTTGGAAGATGCGGTGGGTGGTTAACACGACATTATTATATCTTTTTAACGACATCCCCAACAAGAGGTGAGAAAAGCAAAAAGATCATCTATTTTACACCTTTATAGTTCCAACACAGCATCAGCTTATTACGTGTTTTGCATTTAAAAGATAGTATCCTAAAAAACCGCTTGGTACTTACCTTCATTCATATCACTTTAATTTTTCCATTTTAGTCCGCCATATTGGATCGCTATTTCGAATTTATTGATTTTGACCCCAGATTCGTCATGAGCGTCCTGAAAAACCACTCAGTACTGACTTTCATTCAAATCACTTGATTTTTTGTATTTTGGTCCGCCATATTGGATTCGCCATTTTTAATTTCCTCATTCAGACCCCAGATTTATTCATCATAGCGCTTTAAAAGTCTTCTTCGTACTGACTTCCATTTAAATCATGCGACTTTTTGTATTTTGGTCAGCCATATTGGACCGCCATTTTGAATTTCTCAAATTTTATCCTAGAATCATCATCAGCGTCCTAAAAATCTCCTTAGTACTGTCTTTCATTCAAATCACGCGCCTTTTCATATTTTGGTCCTCCATATTGGATTCGCCATTTTGATTTTCCTTATTTTGATCCCAGATTCGTCATCAGCGTGCTAAAAAATCCCTAAGTACTGACTTTTATTCAAATTAGGTGCATTTTTCTATTTCAATCTGCCATATTGGATCGCCATTCCGAATTTCTTAATTTTGACCCCAGGATCGTCATCAGGATCCGAAAAATTCCCTTTGTACTGAGTTCTACTCGAATTACGCGACGTTTTATATTTTGGTCTACCATATTGGATTCGCCATTTTGAGTTTCCTAATTTTGACCCCAGAATCGTCATCAGCGTTCTAAAAGTCTTCTTTGTAGAGACTTTCATTAAAATCATGCGACTTTTTTTATTTTTGTCTGCCATATTGAATCGCCGTTTTGAATTTCTTAAATTTGACCCTAGAATTGTCATCAGTGTCCTAAAAATCCCCTTAGTACTAATTTTCATTAAAATTATGTGACTTTATATTTTGGTCTACCATATTGGAATCGCCATCATGAATTTTCTAGTTTTGACCCCAGATACATCAAAGTCCTGAAAGTCCTGTTAGTACTGACTTTCATTCAAATCACGTGACTTTTTCTATTTCAGTCTGCCGTTTTGGATTCGCCATTTTGAGTTTCCTAATTTCGACCTTAGAATCGTCATCAGCGTTCTACAAGTCTTCTTAGTACTGATGTTCTTTTAAGTCATGCGACTTTTTATATTTTGGACCGCCATATTGGATTCGCCATATTGATTTTCCTTATTTTGAACCCAGATTCGTCATCAGTTACTTAAAGTCCCCTCAGTGCTGACTGTTATTGAATCACGCGTCTTTTTGTATTTTGTTATGCCAGACAGAATCCGCCATTTTGAATTTTTTAAATTTTGACTCCAGATTCGTCACCAGCGACCTAAGCACCTCCTTAGGTCTGACTTTAATTTGAATCTTGCGACTTTTTCCATTTTACTCTGCCATATTGGCTCGCTGTTTAAAAATATCTTAATTTTTAGCCCCGATTCGTCATCAGGATCCTGAAAATCCCCTTAGCACTGCCTTTCATTGAAATCACGCAATTGCTTATATTTTGGCATTTTTATTATTCATTATCATTATTATTATCATTATTCATTATTAATTTTTTTTTCCGCCTGGTTGGATCCGCTATTTTGAGGATGGAAGTTGCATCCTATATTTTGAGGTCACTCAAGGCCATTTTGAGGCAAAAATGCTCGTTCCTAATTAAATTGACGCTATTAATTTACCATTCATTTTTGGCGCGAATGAATTGTGTTTCTTGAAATTCAATATTGCACTTAGATTCTCTTCAGATTTTTACAATGACATTTCAAGGACGCTCAAGGTCATTTGAGGACAAAAATCGCCATTATTAATTAAATCTACGCTATTCATTGATTATTCATTTCAGACGGGTATGGGTTTTGTTCTTTACAAGTCAGTGTTGCACTGAAACTTTAAAATGACATTCAAAGGTGGCTCAAGGTCATTTTAGTGCAAAAATGCTCGTTTCCAATTATATTGACGCTATCAATTGATTATTAATCTTCTGCGCGTATGAATTGTATTTCTTACAATTCAATATTGCACTTATATTTTTTCAGATTTTTACAATGACATCCAAAGGTCACTCAAGGCCATGTTAGGGCAAAAATGGCCATTCTTAATCAGATTGACGCTATTCACTAATTATTCATTCCTGGCGAGCAGGTATTTTGTTCTTTACAATTCAATATTGCACTTAGATTCTTTTCAGATTATTACAATGACTTTTCAAGGTCGATGAAGGTCATTGGAGGACAAAAATCGCCATTATTAATTAAATCTACGCTATTTATGGAATATTCATTTCAGACGGGTATGGGTTTTGTTCTTTACGAGTCAATGTTGCACTGAGCCTTTAAAATGACATTTAAATGTGGCTCAAGGTCATTTTAGGGAAAAAATGGCTATTCTTAATTAAACTGACGCTATTTATTGATTATGCATTTCTGGCGCGCATGAGTTTTACTCTGCACAAGTCAGTATAGCACTTCAAATCTTTTCAGATTTTTACAATGACATTTCAAGGCCGCACAAGGTCATTTGAGGGGAAAAATCGCCATTCTTTATTAAATCAACGCTTTTTATTGATTATTTATTTCAGACGGTTATGGGTTTTATTCTTCACAAGTCAATATTGCACTCAGATTTTCCTCAGACTTTAAAATGACATTCAAAGGTGGTTCAAGGTCATTTTAGGGCAAAAATGGCTATTCCTAATTAAACTGCCGCCATTTATTGATTATTCGTTTCTGGCGCGCATGAGTTTTGTTCTTTACAAGTTAGTATTGCACTTAGATTTTCCTCAGACTTTTACAATGACATTCAAAGGTAGCTCAAGGTCATTTTTTCAATAAAATATTGATTCAATTAAATGTCCTCTAGTTCTTTTTCGCAAAACAGTATCAATTTATTAATTGCTGCATAAAGGTCAGTCAAAATGTTTAATAGCCGCGCGCAATATTACTCCAAGGTCAACCAAGGTCATTTTACGAGAAATGGTAATTCAAAATTTTTTTATTTTTCATGGTAGTTATTTTTTTCATTTCAATTTAAATTGAAAATAGAAAACTATAAAAACAGTAGGAGATCGTAGCTTTATTGATATATGGTCAAGTTTCGTTGTTAAATTGTAATTACGAAGAATTAATTACCATAAGTGCAGAAGAAGGGGCAATGATTTACCTTTTAGAAAAGAAAGAGGAAAACTTAGCTGGCTATAAACTGCCATCTGATGTGCAAGTGTGAGTACTTTTTTCCATTATCATAATTCACAAGAAGCTCTTTTTTTAATGACCTTGAATGTCCTTCAAATAATATGACAAATATTGATCAAACAACTTGAATAATTTTTTTTCCGACATGAATAAATTGACACTGCTTCTCTATAGACAAGAAAACTGAAGGAAATTTCATTGAATCGAAAACTTATTGAGAGAATGACCTTGAAACACCTTTGAAGGTCATTGTCCTCTAAAATGGCCTTGAGCGACCTCTAAATATTTTTTTAAATTCTGAAACAAATCAGAGGTCATTCTCGGGGCAAAAGGAAAATTTTGGGGGGTGCAAAGTTGAATAAAAAAAATAGCTAAACAAAAAAATCACCCTAGTGTCCATATATGAGTCATTATCAGATAACTGGTTGAAGCGAAAATTGATTGATTCGTGGTTTTTCAATCGGCCCATAATGAAAGGGAAAAGAAAAGTTGTGAAGTTATCGGGTAATTGTTGCAAAAATTGGGAAATCGTCTACTTTAAAGTTTCGTGGCGAGGCGACATAAGAGGATAAGCCGAATATTTACGACGCTTGAGGAACTCGATCGAAGTTTGGAAACTTTAGGGTGCTACAGAAAGTTACGAAAGTTTCCCACTTGCAGAGTTTCGCGTAAGGTTTACATTAGGGAGCGTACACATAATACGTAGAAAAAAAAGAGATTCAATTTTGTTTCAGGTTATTTTCTTCACTGGTGTTTTTTCTCAAAAGAAAAAGTGGGCTGGGGGTTGAAAATTTGATCATTTTTTTGAAAATGCAACTATATTGTTAACGAAAAAGTGCAATTTTCTAAAAATAATTATATTTTTAACAAAATAGGTGAGTTTATAACCACATAGTTGAATTTTCAGAGTACAAAAATGCATTTTCAATCAAATGCTCGGATTTTAAAACAAGAAAGACTAGAATTCAATAAAATAATTGAGTTTCCGAAACAAAATAAATTATGTGGACTTTTAATTCGGAAAAGATGAATTTTCGAAAAGATAGTTGAATTTTCAATCAAAAAAGTTCAATCAAAAATAACTTTGAGCAAAAAAGAAAAAGATTAGTTGGAAGCCAATAGTTAAACTTTCAACTATAATTATGAATCCTTGACAACGCAAAATATTTCTGTTTACAAAGTAGTTCAACTGTGAGTCAATTAAATAAATTTTCAACGCAGAAGATCAAATTTTCACCAAGTAAGATGAATTTTCAAGAATATAAATTAATTTTCAACCAAAACCAAAACTTTCTTCTAGAAAAGGTTATTTTCTAACCAAATAGTTAAATTTTCAAAGAAAAAAAAATAAATTTCTAACTAAAGAGGGAACATTCCGATTGTCAGTTGAAAAAAAAAAAATATTTTCAACCAAAGGTAAAACCAATTTTCACCGAGATATTCAAATTTTCAACCAAAGAGATGAATTATCTGAAAAAAAGAATTTCTAACAAAGTAGTTGTATTTTTGATGGAAAAATTGAATTTTCAGAGTCATTATTTCTGGGTGAAAATTCAATTATATTGTTAAAAAGTCAGGGGTTTTCATCAAAAATACAACTACTTTGTTGAAAATTCTTTTTTTAAGATAAAGGTTCGTTCCTTTGATTGAAAATTTTAAGATGATAAGAATGGAATTCTTTGGTTGAAATATCAAGTGTTACATGCTTTATTTAGAAATCATCATTTTTCGTTACAAAGTCGATTATTTTACTTACAGTTGACCTACTTTGTAAACAAAAATATGTTTTTTTTTTATTAAGAATTCCTAATCATAGTTGAAAATTCAACTATTTCCTTTCAAATTAACTTTCATGTTATAAATTATACGGTTCTGTAAGAAATTTATCTCTTGGATTGCAAATTTAACAGTTTTGTTTGGAAGTATTTTTTTTTCTTCAATGTAATTTTTTTACTTGAGAATTTAACTATTTCATTTCAGTTGACAATTCATTCTCTATATTGGATACGTTCGGAATTCGTCTTCCTGATAGAACATTAATCTTTTTTTTTGTTCGAAGCTATTTTGTTATCAGAGTTTTCATTTACAAATTTAACTATTCCATTTTCAATTGAAAATTCATACTTTATATTCTACAAGATGATAAAGAAGATAAATTTACAAAAAAAGAAAATTAATTTTTTACCCAAAAAGGCAAATTTTCAACCAAATAGATGAATTTTCTACCAAAATATTTAAATGCCTAACCAAATAGTTGAACACTCAACTCAAAAATATAATCTTTTATTCAAAAATGGAATAGTTACATTTTCAGTTCATAGAATTAATTTAAAAAGAAAGTATTTTTTCACTCTTTCCGTTTTTTAAAACACTATAATTTTTGTTTCGGAATTCATCTTGTTTGTTTCATAATTTTAATATTTGGTTAAAAATTTAATTAATTTTTTGCGAATCCAACTATTCTGTTGAAAATTCATCTGTTTCGGTCAAAAATTCAATTTCCTGTTTAAAAGTTGAACCACTTTTTCAAAAATTCATTTTTTGGTTAAAAATTTAACTCTAGTTGAATGCTGAACTCTTCTCTTGACAATTCATTTTTCTGTTCGGAGATTCATTATTTCGGATAAGAATTCATCTCTGTCCTTGAAAATTTGATTATTTGGCTAAAAATTCGTATTTTTGTTCGAAAATAAATTTTCTTCAAAAAAAATGTTGGTTAAAAAATCGTCTCTTTTGCTCAATGATGAACTATTTTCTTCAAATTTCATTTTATTCAAGATTCATTATTTCATATAAAAATTTATTGCTTTGATTAAACATGTAATCATTTGGCTGAAAATTCGTTTTTTGGTTGAGAATTAATTTCCTTTGATGAAAAATGTAATTATTCCTCTTTTGGTGAAAAATTAGATTTCTTGGTTGTTATGTCAACATTTTGGTTGAAAATTCAACTATTTGGTTGAATGTTGAACTATTTTCTTCAAATTTCATTTTTTTTTAAATTCATCATTTTTGATGAAGGTTCATTTCATCGGTTGAAAATGAAGCTGGTTCAATGATGAACTCGTTTCTTGAAAATTATTTTTTTTAATTAAAAAATTAATTTTCTTCACTAAAAATGTAATTATTCTTCTTTTTTTTTTGCAGAAAATCATTCGTCAGGTTAAAAATTTACATTTTCAGTTGAAAATTCAACTCTTTGAATGCTGACCTTTTTTGTTGGAGATTCATTTTTTTCTAATTCATAATTTTTTCAAAATATATATCTTTGATTGAAAATATAATTATTTGACTCAACATTTTTATTCTCAGTTGGAAATTACCTTTTTTACTGAAAATGTTAGTATTTCTTTTTTGGTGGGAAATTAATTTTCTTGGTTTAGAAAATCCACTTTTTGTTTGAAAATTCAGCTCCTTGGTTGAACTTTGAACTCTTTTGTTACAAATTCATTTTTTTAAGATTCGAAACTTTAATTCAAAATTCATCTCTTCGGTTGAAAATTCAAATATTTCGTTGAAAATTCATCCTGATTGATAGAAAATTGTCCTTCACATTGAAAATTTTTCTTTCCTTGTTTAATTGGTTACAAATTTGTAGGTTGAAAATTCAGCTATTCGTAAAAAATGTCTCTTTTAGGTTCAAAGTTTAATTTTTTTTTCAAAAATTCAACTATTTCGTCAAAAACGTCTTTTTGCTCGATAATCCAACTAATTTGTCAAAAATTCGTTCTTTCGATTTGACAATTGATTTTTTATGATAGAAAAGTAATCTTTCTTGGTTGAGCATTCATCTCTATTGACTGAAAATTAAATTTTTTGTCAAAAATTCAATATTTTTTTTTTTTTTGACTAATTTGTGGAACACTTTTAGATTCTGGAAGATTAGAGAAGGTATATAAGTGATTAAATTTTAATCGAAGAAACTGAATTCCTAGGTTTGATGCAGATTTTCGCAGTCAGTTTTGATAAAATACTATTTGTAATTCTTTCCTCAATCCTCGTTGCTATAAATTTCCAAATCCAAAGATATGAAATGAAAAAATGTGATTATTTTTTGTTTTTAATGCGAAATGGTAAGATTAAAGGTTTAATCAATATCATATTTCTGGCTGATTAAATTCATGTTTGCGGGTCATTTGCAGTGCTTGACTATCAGATACATAAATCAATATCAGCATCAGAATGCTTGATATGCTTGATAGAATTCTGGGTCGTTATTTGTAAAAGTATCTTCTGAAATAAAATTGCAATTCTTACAAATAATATCTGGGAAGTTATCTTCCATATCATGCAATATATCATGCATTTTCATACGAAACGATTCTTAACGCTTGGCTTACTTCACGAATCAGCTGCGAATGTGCAGTACTGCCAGTTTTACTAGCTATAAAGATAATGGAATTTAAAAGCGGAATCATAATTGTAAAAATAATTACACTTCAAAGTTCATATCAAACAAAAAAAGATCAATTTTTCACAAAAACAAAGAAATTCGAACAAAATACATGAATTTTTAAGCAACAATTTTCATTTCCAATTTGAAATATAAATTTTTAAACAAAAAACGGAATAGTTATATTCTCACAAAATAAAATTATTTTGTAGAGAAAAAGCCATTAGAAATAGTTGCATTTTTAATCAAAGAGATGAATCTTTGACAAAAATGATGAATCTTCAACAAAAAAATAAATTTTAATGAAAAGAGTTCAATATTCAATCACAGACTTGAATTTCAACCAAAAAGTTGACTCTTTGATGACGAACATTAATTTTCTACAAAAAAATTTGAATGACCTACATAATACATGAATTTTTAATCGAATAGTTGTAATTTCTACAGAAGGAAAAGAATATTCGACAAAAAATGAAATATTAAATTTACCAATGAAGAAAATAAATTTTCAACGAAAAATGAAACCAATTTTCGGCAAAATGGTTAAGTTTTCAGCCACAGAGGTCAATAAAAAAAAAATTCTTAACAAAAGGGAAAGTTTCTAGAAAACACAGGAAAAAGGGGAATTCTGTAAGAAAGGGGAAAATAGGAAAATAGGGGAAATAGTGGGTAGTCCGATCACAATTTAAAATAAATTTTCGCTCCTAATCAGCCATTACCATAGTTTCTCGAGAATAATAGTCAATAAATGCAGGGAAGTAGTAAAAGTCATTTATCGTCAGGCTTGGCTTACTTTGATGAGATTGACTAATTAAATCGATCAGCTAAAATCAATTATATAACTTATAATTATAAAAAGACTCACACTCCATAGTTTATATCCAACTTCTTTAAAATTTTTTAAAAATTTCAAAACTGAAATTACATCCTTATTTGAATGCATCTCAAACTAATGGCTTTTCGATAAATTGTCATTTTATTTTACTTAGCTCTCTTCAAGTTCTGATTACATTTTTATTTAAATGCTCTAAACCTGGCACACTTTACAGTTCGTGTATACAGAAAAAAACTGAAAAGTTACTAATTTCAGTGTTAAAAGATTAAAATTGGCATTATATTTACATAATTGAATTCCATTCAAAATTACATATTTCAATTTTGACAGAAATGATCAAAGTCAATCTGAAGATATACTTTATGAATATTCGAAATTGCGGGAATATATTATAATATAATTGAGTTTAGACGTTGAATCAATTGAAATTATCAACCTGATTAATGTTAGGCCAAGCCTGGCCAAACATGGCTTTTACTACTTCCCCAAATCCTATTCTTGAGATTATTGATAATCTCTACACATCCTTTACTACATTTCCCTTATTTCCCCTTATTTAAAAATTCTTTTCTCCATGTTTTCTAGAAACTTCCCCTTACCCCATTCCTTCTTTTCACCCTCATTTCCCCTTATTTAAGAATTCTTATTTTTCCATGTTTTTTAGAAACTTCCTCTTTTTCCCTCTTTTCTCGTTTTTTCGCTTCAGAGCGAACTGAATTAACAAAATTCAACTACGTAGTTGAAAGTTAAACTTCTTTTTTGAAAATTCATTCCTTTTCGTTAAGGATTCATCTTTTTCAGTGAAAAATTTATCAACTAATTCAGAATAAATAATTTTTTATTGAAAAATCAGGTATATAGTTACAAATTCATATATTTTGTTGATAATTAATCCTTTTGTAGATAGTTCATCAACTAATATTGAACTATTAATTTTCTTTTGTGTGGAAAATTAATCTCTTGGGTTAAAAGCTCATTCTTTTTAGATAAAATTTCAACCGCTTGGTTGAAGATCAATCTCAAATCTGCTTAAATTAACCAATCAACTATTTTCTTCGAAAGTTTATTTTTTGGTTGAATTCAACTGTATTCGATTTAAAATTGAAATTTTTTGTGTATGAAATATTAGCTATTGTATCATTTGTTGGAAACTTATGTTTTTTGTTGAAAAAACAACAGCTTGGTTAAGGCTGCACTATTTTGTAAAAAATGTTTTTTTTCAAAGGTTAATAATTTCAGTTGAAAATCATGTAAATATAGTGAATTATAATTTTTAATGAAAATAGAATCACAATTTATTCAAAAGCCATTAATTTGGGATGCATGCAAATAAGGAAGTAATATACAAACTTTTGTGGTCATAGTTTCGACGCAATATCAATTGAAAATTATTAAAATAATTTCATAGGAGTTTGATAAAAACCATGAAGTGTACGTATTCCCATAATTTTAATTTATGTAATTGATTTTAGATGTCTTATCGATTTAATTAATCAATCTCATTCAAGTAAGGCCAAGCCTGACCATAAAGGACTTTTACTACTTCCCTGAATCCCTAAAGTATTATTCTCGAGAATCTATAGTGATGGCTGATTAGGAGAGATAATTCATTTCAAATTGTGATCAGACTATCCACTATTCCCCCTATTTTTCTATTTTCCCCTTCCTTTAAGAATTTCCCTTTTTTCTATGTTTTCTAGAAACTTCCCCTTTTGCCCCTTTCTCTCATTTTTCGCTTAAAAGGGAACTGAATTAACTAAACTCAACTACTTGGTCAAGAGTTGAACTGCTTTGTTGAGAAATTATTTTTTTTCTTTTAAGATTAATCTGTGTGGCTAAAAACTTGAATATTTTTTAAAAAATTTGTCTGATTTTTCGTTGAAAATTAATTTTTACGATTGATAAATTTAATAATCCATATTGGGTCGGAAATTCTTTTTTCCAGTTGAAATTACAACTATTTGGTTAAAAATTCATGTATTATGTTGATAATTTATATTTTTAGTAGAAAATTAATATTCTTGGTCAAAAAGTCAAATTTTTGGTTAAAAATTCAAGCCTGTGATTGAATATTGTACTCTTTCCTTTGAAATTTATTTTGTTGTTGAAGATTCATCATTTTTGTTATCGATTCATCTCTCTGAGTAAAAATTTAACTATTTTTTTTGTAATTGTTTTTTTTTTGCTATGAAATCATTTTATTTGGCGGATTTTTTTTAAATAATAACTATCACAAGATTTGTGGAAAATTCTTTTTTTTTTCATTGAAACAACTGTTTGGTTTGACGTTGAACTACTTTGTTGAATTTTTAATTAAAAATACTGAAATATTCAACAAATTGGTAGCAAATTAAACTGCTTGAAAATTAACTTCCTTGTTAAAAATTAATCTGCTTTAGTAGAAAATTGAACTGTTTGGTTGAAAATTCAACCACTTATTTAACAATTCAACTATTGCATTGAAATTTTTTTTTTTTTTTTTGTCAGAAACTAATTATTCTATCTGAAAATTTAGCTATTGCGTTTTAAGTAGAAAATTTTTGCTTTATAAGTGAGAAATTAAAGGAGTGTGATATGAACTTTGGAGTGTAAGTATTTTAATAATTATAATTCATATTCAATTAACTAACCTAATCAAAGTAAGCCGAGTCTGACCAAACATGATTTTGACTACTTCCTTTTTCCCCTTTTCCCCTTGTTCTCCTCATTTCCTCCTTTTTTCGTTCTTCCCTTAAAAGAGAACTAAATTAACATAATTATCACTATGATTTATTATTATCAACTACGTGGTTGAAAGTTGGACTACTTGTTTGAAAATTCATTACTTTTTGTTGAAGATTCATCTTTTTCAGTTGAAAATTCAATAACTTAGTTGAAAATAAATAATTTTCAATTGAAAATTCAAATACTTGGTCTAAAATTCCTGTATTTTTTTGATAATTGATCTTTTTGGGAAGCTTATCAATTCATATTGAACTATATTCTTCAAAATTATTTTCTGTTGTTGAAGATTCATAATTTTTGTCAAAGATTCATTTCTTCGGTTGCAAATTTAACTATCTTGCAAAAAATTGGTGTTTTGGTTGAGAATTCATTATGTTTGTTGAAAATATAACTATTCCTCTCTTGATTCAAGATTTATATTTTAAATTGGAAATTAAAATTTTCTGGTTGAGAATTTATGTATTTTGTTGACAATTCAGTTTCTTTTGTGTGGAAAATTAATATTTTTGGTTAAAATCTCATCTTATTTGGGTAAAAATGCACCCGATTGGTTAAATATTAATTTCAAATCTGCTTGAGTTGAGGATTTAACTTTTTTGTTAAAAATTTGTCTTTTTTGGTTGAATTCAGCTGTATTCGATTTGAAATTAAAATTTGTTGTGGGTCAAATATTAGCTATCATATCATTTGTTGGAAACTCATGTTTTTGGTTAAAAAAACTACTTGGTTAAGATTGAACTATTTTGTACAAAATTGTTTTTTTTTTTTGCAAAGATTAATAATTTGAGTTGAAAATTCAACTATTTGTCGTAAATTAACTTTTTTGTTAAAAATTCATACTATCATCTTGAAAATTTACCTGTTTTGTGTAAATTCTTCTTTGACATGAAAATTGAAAAATTTTTCAGAAAAAAAAAACAAATTTTGTTAAAAAAAATTATTTTTGGTTCGCAGTTTATTTTGTTTGGCACAAAATTGAACTCGAAAATTCAACTATTTTGTTGGGTTTAGCTATTCCGTTTTTGTTAAAAAAAATTTTCTCAATAAGTTAAAAATTAAACTATTTGGTAATGAGCTATTTTCAGATGCAATTTTTTTCAGTTGAAAATTCAACTATTTATTCAAAAATGTATCTTTCTTGATTAGAAATTATCTTTCTTGTATGTAACTTTCCTTTTCCATTTTTGATATTCAACTGTTTTCTAAGACATTTAAATTTCAAGCTTGATAACTCAACTATTGTGCAGCAAATTCATCTATTTGTGTACAAATAAATCTTATTTGTTGAACAAAAATTTCGTGCAAAACACAATTGCAATTTTTCGAATTTAAATTTGGGAAGAAATAACCTAAATTAATTAAAAATGTTTAAAAAGCAATGCATTTTAGGTTTATCCAAATTAGGGAGTAGTATGCAAACTTTTGTGGCTCTAGTTTCAAGGCGACTTCAATTTCAAAAATTTTAAACAATTTTAAAGAAGTTTGATATGATTTATGTAGTATAAGTATTTTTATAATTATGATTTACGTAATTGAGTTCAGACATCTAATCGATTTATTTAATTAACCTCATTGAACTTAGGCCAAGCCTGACCATAAAGGACTTTTACTACTTCCCGGAATCCCTAAACTACCCTTCTCGTGAAACTCTAGTGATGGCTAATTAGGATAGTCTTCTGTACTATACTAATAGAATTTAATTAGTGATCAGAATACCCACTTTTTTCCCTATTCCCTATTTTCCCCCTTTTTGAAGAATTTTTCTTTTTTCCTATGATTTCTAGAAACTTACCCTTCTTCTCGTTTTTCGCTTAGAAGCAAATTGAATTAATAGAACCCAATGAGAAGATCGAACTATTTACTATTAAATGTTGATTGTACTTTGATTGAAAGTCTTCTATTGCATTTTTGGTTCAGAATCTATTTTTCTTGGTTAGAAATTCCACTATTTGTTTCAAAATTGAATTATTCTTCCCAAATTCAACTATTTTTTTAAAAAATCATATCTGTGGTCAAAAATTCAAAAACTTGCTGGAAGTGAAACCACTTTGCTAAAATAAGAATTCATTGGCTTAAGAGTTAACTACTTTGATCGAAATTCGTTTTTGTTGAAAATGAATTTTCCTAATTAAAAATTTAACTAATCCGTTTTTTGGTTGAAAATTGATCTTTCAAGTTGCAAACGAAACCATCACATTTTTTTATTGTGAATTAAGCTTTTTTAGTTGAAAATTCAACTATTTGGTTGAATCTTGAGACATTTTGTTAATGAATCATTTTATTACTTGAAGATTCTTCTCTTTAGTTGAAAGTTTTTTCTTTTTAGTTGAAAATTACTTGTTGGAACTGAAAACTGAATTATTATACTTTTCTCGAAAATGAAATAGTTACTGGTAAAAATCTCTTTTGGTAGAAAATTAATATTTTTTAGTTAAAAATTCAACTATTGTCTTGAAAGTGTAATATATATTTCTCATAAAAAATCAACCTATTTTTCTATTGCAAATCTGAAAATTGTCAAAAACACGCAAAAAACGATTTTGTTGAATCAACGAAATTTTTGTTGGTTTAACCACAGAAAATGATTATTATATAGTCAATAAAACATTCGATTGACCCAAAAAAAGTTTGTTGTTTTTTGATCCAAAATTTTTTTTTTAGATGGAGTATTTAGCTGATTCATTAGCCTCATTTAAAGTAAAAAAATAATAAATTTGAGTTCATTAGCTGATTCAAGACCCAATTGTGTTGGGTTAAAAAAAATCTAAGTGCACATGGATTTTTATCTCTATTAAAACTGAAGTATTCACTCAAAAAATCATAAATTAAAAATTTATCTTAAAATTACTAAAAATCATAGCTTTCTCAACAAGGTGGAACTATTGTCTCGTAAATTTTTTTTACGCCACCATTATTCTCTCTTCAAATTGTGTAGAACTTGAAAGCTGTGGTAGGTAGTTAATGCAGTACTGCCTCATTCGCTGTAAAAGTACCTCGAGTCGATAATCCAAGTACCTTTACCATCTACTACATTTCCCACCACTATAAAACTAATTTTTTCAAAGCAACGAATTTTTTTTTTATTCAAATAAAATCTATGATTTTATCAACATTCATGGATCGAATCTTTAATTAGAAATGTATGTCATTAAGAGTTCAAAAAGCCAAACCCAAATATAAAAAAGGAAATAAACAAGAGGTAAATTTAAAAGTTTGGATTTAGAAATCCAATCTCTTTGCTAGAACGAAAAAAAATTCTCATCTTAAGGATTTGAAGCATATTAAATTTTGAACAAAATAGTTAAATTTTCAATAGAAGGGATTAAATTAAAAAAAAAAAACGTCAAATTCTATTTAACTTCCAAAAAAAATTGTTTATTTTGAAATATTTATTATATTTTTAAATAAATAATTGAACTTTCGATACAAATAGATAAATTTGAAAAAATATTAACCATGCAGTTTTATTCACAATCGAATAGTTGAACTATCGAGCTAACGAATGAATTTAAAAGAAAATGGTTTCATTGTTAAACAAATGTTGAATTTTCAATTAAATTTGTCTGTACAAAAGGACAAATTTTCAATAAAACAGTTGAATTTTTAACAAAATAATTAAGTAGGATACAAAAAAATTGAATTTCGAACAAAATGATTGAATAGGGATCAAAATAATTTAATTTTCAACCAAATAATTGAATATGCAACAAAATAATTTGATTTTTAACAGAATAATTAAATTCTTAACAAAGTAATCAAATTTTTAACCAAATAGTCAAATTTTTAACTAAAATGATGAATCTTCAACAAGAAAAAATAAATTTTCTTTCAAGAAGTTCAACTTTCAACAAAAAAGTGTAATTTTCAGTTGTAGATAGAAAATATATGAATTAATATTTCATCAAAGAAAATACTTTAAAACAAAATTAAGTTCAACCAAGAAGGACAAACTTTTAACAAAATTGTTGAATCCTTAACCAAATACAATTAATTTCTAACTAAACAGTTGCATTTTCAACAAAAAAATAAATAAAATTCAGACATTTTTTCTGGGTAAAAGTTAAATTTTCGACCAGGAAATATTTTTCACTCTAGAGATAAAAAAAGCTTCCAACCAAATTGTTGAATTTTCAACTATAATCGACCAATTTTTAGCTGAATATAAAATATTTTAATTTTTGGCGAAGGAAACTTATTTTTGATAAATAAAAAAACAATTATGCAACAATACAGTTAAATCATTAACCGAATGGTAGAATTTTCAACTAATAGATAATTTTTAACCAAGGAAAATGATTTTTTAATCAAATCGTGAAATCTTCAACAAAGAGTATAATAAAACAGTTAAATTTTCAGAGAAAAATTAATTTTCAACTAACATTTTTTTAGAATTTTTTTTAGAAAAAGAGATATATTATAAAAAAAATATAAGACTAGACTTTCGAATTGGAAAAAATAAACTTTCAACCAATAATAGTTGGATTTTCTTATTAGATTATTTTTTCACTTCGCATTTAAGTGAAACAAAAAAAAAACATTTTTCTCAAAAAGAGAGAAAGAAGAGGAACTTTTTAAAAAAAGGAATTGAGAGAAAAATAGGGAAAAGAGCATAAAGTCCGTATTTAGATGCTCTACTGCTGAAATAAATTTCCTAATTTTGATTTTTTCAAGCATTTCAAAAAATTGTTATTCACATTCACATTATCAATGTGTGATGTCTGATTCTGATTAAGATAAAATCGATATTTTATCAATATTCAGGCATCCAACCTCAAATTGGATATATGGGAGCGGCAAATCAGAAATCAAAACCGAAACATAAAAGCAGTAATATACAAAGGGAAATTTGAAACTTTTGATTTAGCATTGCAATCTCTATGCGATGGGGCGAAAAATTCGCATCACCTTCAATATTGTCCAAGCAAATGAGGAACATACATACTCCATTTGCACTCTAGTATTCGTTTTCCTTCCTCTGTTCCCTATTTCTGTACAGTCTGATTTTTCGTGCTTTGTTCCAACTTTGCCTCTATCCTACTTTTTCTGTCACAATCAGGTATTTTGAATTTCCCGCTCCATTGATGCTATCGGATTTCCTTTCCGTTGGTCACAGATCCAGATGTAAATTCTGGCCCTCAAAATATTCCACTTCACGAAAATATTTTTATAATAAGAGCTTCTATTAGATATGTCCCATGAAAAGACAGTAAATGACATGTGATCAATATTTTTGGTGATCCCTCAGGTACCTAAGGGAAAGTTGGGTTGTGAGGATAGAGCAGCCAAGTAGACGGCGATCAACTGGGCGTAGCCCACTACACCAGTCTGGAGATATGTCGGCTGCGTGAGGGGAAGTTTCACAGTTGTTGTAGAGCAACCAGGCAGACGGCGATCAAATGGGCGTAGCCCGCGACAGCATTCTGGAGATCCCTCAGTTGTGTGATGGAAAGATGGACAGTGGGGCTAGAGCAACCAGATAGACGGTGAACAAATGAGCGTAGTCCACTTCACCAGTCTGGGATCTTTTGGCTGCGTGAGAGGAAGTTTCACAGTTGTGGTAGACGGCGATAAAATGGGCGTAGCCCGCGACAGCATTCTGGAGATCCCTAAGTTGTGTGATGACAAGTTGGATGGTGGTGGTAGAGAAACCAGGTAGACGGTGAAAAAATTGGAATAGCTCAATACACAAGTCTGGAGGTAAGTCAGCTGAATTAGGGGAAGTTTCGCAGTTGTGGTAGAGCAACCAGGTAGATGGCAATCAAATGGGCGTAGCCCGCGACATCATTCTGGAGATCCCTAAGTCGTGTGATGACAAGTTGGATGGTGGTGGTAGAGAAACCAGATAGACGGTGAAAAAATGGGCATAGCTCAATACACCAGCCTGGGGGTAAGTCAGCTGCATGATGGGAGGTTTCACAGTTATGGTACAGCAACCAGCTAGATGGCTATCAAATGGGCGTAGCCTGCGACAGCATTCTGGGGATC
>CAKNXH010062425.1:30947-44632 GCA_932178445.1 Andricus quercusramuli
ATTCTTCTTTTGGTGTTGAAAATTGAACTATTTGGTTAATAGTGAAATAATTTTGGTAGGAAGTCCATTTTTTTGATGGAAATTCATTTTTGCGGTTTATAAATTCAATGATTTTGTGAAGAACTTTCCTTTTTGATTTAGATATTCAATAACTTGCTTATCATTTTTTCCCCTTCGGCTAAGAATCTTATTTGGTTGAAAATTCAACTCTTGTTGAAAATCCTTTTTTTTTAAATAGAAATACATTTTTTTAAACTGAAAATTGTCATTTCAATTTTTTCTCGAAATAGCATATTTTAGTTGGGAATTGAACTGTTTGGTTGAAAATTGAAATATTTCAGTTGAAAATATAACATTTTTTAAAGAAATCTTATTTCTAGAGCTGTACTGGTTCATAGGCCAATATAGGAAAATCTGAATTTTTCTTCTACCCTGAAATAAAAAATTTTATCGAAAATCACAGGTTTTAGAAATATTATGTCAAGAAGGACTAAACCTACCACTCGACAGATATGGATAAAGTCGTGTAAACATATATTTTGGGCTCAGAAAATTGCATGAATTTTATCTGAAATTGATAATCAGAATGATAAGCATCGCTATGATATCCCGGGGCTTGCTCTGAATATAATCCACTCTAAACATATTATACTTCAGTTTTTACCGATACTGAATTTAAACAAAAGGTAAAGTATAAAGAGACTGTGATCCAGAAAACAGACAGTTCACAAACAAAAGACATAAAAGAACAAAAGTAAGCTGAAAGAGATACAAAAAAGTATATGAATGAACTTTGTTTTCAACATAAAATTAAAATGAAACTGCAAAACTTCAGATGCAAGAATCAATTAGGCTAAAAAAATTTTTTACAGGAAATAACAACAATAAAAATTATTTTTATGTTCTAGGTGAAAGTAAATGTGTAGGTGGAACTTATGCGATAACTTGCCGGATTTCTGCCAAGCCGCAAGTTTTGTTGTTATCGTAAGGCTTTAAAAGTATCGATGCAAGAAAGCTCTAGATAGAGGAAATTCTTGCTGAAGTACGTCGTTCTACCCCAGAAGGACATTTAAAGAGACTTAAAGTAGTTTGAAGAAAAATTCTTCTACGAACTTTTTCTGGTCGCTATAATTTTCTTTTAAAAGTCTCCTCTTAATTTTTCTTGCTGCAAAGAGTGGAATGATTACTGTCGTACTTTCAAAGAATGACTCTGGGAATGAAACTCCACTTTGAGCTTGTGTAAGATTTAATTGCGAATCGACAAATAAGTTCTAATGAAGTATCTTAAAAGGTTCTTTGTTGTATTATTTCGAGGGCGATGCCCATTTTATTGACGTCTACCTGGTTGCTCTGCCCCCACTTTCCAAATTCCCCTCACGCAGCTCGAGGATCGCCAGACTGCTGATGAGGGCGATGCCCATTTTATCGCTGTGTACCTGGATAATCTATTCCATTTACACAAACTTACCCTCATACCCTCACGCAGCTTGAGGATCCTCAGACTGCTGACGAGGGCGATGCCCATTTGATCGCTGTGTACCTAGGTCCTCCATTCTCTCTGTACAAAAATCCCCTCAGGCAGCTGAGGAATAGTCAGACTGTTTACGAGTGCGATGCGCATTTGATCACAGTGCACCTGGGTAAGCTATCACTACTACACAAACTTCCCCAGACGCAGATGAGGAATAGCCAGACTGATGACGTGGGCGATGCCCATTCCATTTCCGGTACCTGGATAACCTATTCCAACTACACAAACTTCCCCTTACGCAGATGGAGAATCAGCAGACTGCTGACGAGGGCGAAGCCCACTTAGCAGCTATTTATCTGTGTAATCTATTCCCTCTGCACAACAGTCCCCTCACGCAGGTCAGGAATAGCCAGAATGCTGACGAGGGCGATGCCCATTTGATCGTCGTATAACTGGATAATCCATCCCCACTACATGAACTTCCCCTAACGCAGCTAAGGAATAGCCAGACTGCTGACGAGGGCGAAGCCCACTTAATCGCTATGTATCTGGGTATTCTATTCCTTCTGGACAAAAATCCCCTCACGCATCTAAGGGATAGTCAGATTGCTGACAAGAGCGATGCCCATTTGATCGCAGTTTACCTGGGTAATTTATCCCCACTACATAAATTTCCCCTGACGCAGCTGAGGAATAGGCAGGCTGTTGACGAGGGCGAAGCCCACTTAATCGCTATATATCTGGGTAATCTATTCCCACTGCACAAAAATGCCCTCACGCAACTAAGGAATAGCCAGACTGCTGACGAGGGCGATGCCCATTTGATCGCCGTTTACCTGGATAATCTATCCCTACTACACAAACTTCCCCCTACGCAGCTGGGTGATCGTCAGACTGCTGCTGCAGGCGATGCCCATTGGATCGCTCTACCCCCACTACTTTTTATTTTGAAATTAGAGAATCAGAAATATTTTCTTAGCATTATACATTTTTTTTGAATTCCTGACAATGCGTTATTTGCCCTCATAAGGTAAAAAATTCAAGTTAGTGCACTGTTGAAAAATTTTTGTTTCTTGAAATGATGATACACGTAGGATAATTGGGGTAAGTTTGGAAAAATTTAGTTACCTATTTCTCATTTCAATTGTAAATATTTATATTTGGTACATTCATGAAATACAAAATGAATTTCTGTTCTAAAAATTTTATTTCAAGGGAATATTCAAAAAGATTCCTAAATAATTCCAAAACACTTTGAAGGCATTCTGTTTGAATTAAAAAAAAAATTCAAATCCTTCACAAGATTTTTACAAGTTTTTGCAGAATTTCTAAAATAAATCAAAATTAGGAAGATTTTGAAAAATCTAAAACAATAAAGGTTTCGAAGATTTAGTTATAAAAATATGAAGGTTTGTGAAGATTTAGAAGGCTTCAAGATGATAATAAAAATATCTAAAGATTTATAGGAATTAAAAAAGTGATTTTCTGTTTTTGAAAATTAATTTAAAAAGAATAATCAAAAGGACTCTGAAACATTCAAAAAGTTTTCGAAAATTAATAAAATCGAATCCGGAAGAATTGAAGATAAATTTTGAAAAAAATTTAGTGAGCTTGAAAGATATTAAGGTCTTTTAGAAGTTTTGAAGCAAGATTTCTTCTTTTTAGACTGGAACATCTTTTTTTAGTTGCAAATTAACCAACTTTGTTCAAAAAACATTTCATTTTAGTTTGAAAATTCATCCCCATTGGAAGAAACTATATTATTGTAAATAAAAATTGCAACTGTTTAGTTGAAAATTAACTTTTTCATTCGAATTTCATCCACATCCTGAAGATACTTCCAGTTTTCATATTTTGTCACACAAATTGTTTATAACAATTGTTTTTGTTATTCTTCAAATAATTTTTGTGCTTAAAAGAAATTTCTGTAATAATAGGAAGCAGTTTTAGCAAAAAAACCAAAATTATTAATGGACATGGGGATGGAGAGGAAGCTAGAAGCTGGAGTGGTGGAAGAAGTTAGAGCAGGAGAGGTTAAGATATGATCAATCGCGTACGCAAATGATATAGTGTTGCTGGCAAAAAGCAAGGAGGCCTTCAATAAGATGATGAAGGGGTTGAGAAGATACCTGGATAAGAATCGGTTAGAGTTAAATGCAGAAAAGTTTGAGGTCATGGTGTTCAGAAGAGGAAGGTGGAAGAGTTAGGGACGGGAGTAGAAGTGTAAGGGAGGGCAGTGGAAGTGTACGGGAGGGCAGTGGAAGTGGAAGGGAAAGACGGTACAAAAGGTGAAAGAGTTTGCGTACCTGGGCTTCCTATTCCTGAGAAATAGGGAAGTGGATGATCATACAGAAGAGGGAGAGAGTTAGGAAGTTAACTGTTGTGATTTGGAAGCTATATGGGTCGGGAAAGGAATTGTTTGCAGATGATTTTGAAAATAAAATTGTTTGACGCACTAGTGATGAGTGCGATATTTTATAGAGTGGATGTATGGGAGTGTAAGGAAAGTGAGAGAAAGGAAGCAAAAACAGTAAAGAGCAGAGTTATTTCAAATGGACACTTGGGTCGGCAAGGAATTCACGTAATTGTATTGTCAGAAGAAAAAGAAGAACAAGCTTGGGGATTCTAAACGGGTTTTGGGCGTGTAGTTATAAGAATAAGTTTTCGGAAGAGAAGGGAAGTGAGCAGTTTAGGAAGTGTTGGTCGGAGTAGGAAAAAGAAGAGCGGATGGTGGGATGGAGGTTGAAAGACGCAGGCATTTTAGGAGTGAGCTGCAGATGGGTGGAACAAGAAGGATGCGTGAAGAGGGGAGGAACGTATACGATGTGGTCAAGAAGAACGGCATTAAGAGAGAAGCCAGCAAGGGAGGAGAAAATAAGGTCAAGGTTTACTGGAAACTATGAGTGGGTTATTCCAACGGAGGAAGCTTAATATTTGTGTCAGAAAGGAGAGGAAGAAAGTCTGGAGCTCATAACAAGGATAATATGTGGTTGCGTGCAGGACTTTAATAAGTTCTGGCTTTCTACGAAAAAGAGGATGTGTGAATTATGCGGGAAGGGGTATGAGGAGAGGAACACTGGTTGGAGGATAGCGAAGGGGTAGAAAGGAGTGGGAGAAGCATGATTTTGGGTCTTGTGTAAGATCGGTAAGAAGAAGAGGAAGGAGGAAGAGAAAAGAGAATGAGGAAATTAGAGAAAGAGGAGAAAGAGAAGAAAAGTTTGTAAAGAGGATAGGAAGTAAATATAAGGGACATGCGTGTAAGGCAAATCGAGCAAGGCAAGACGATAAGAACGTTCAGTCATAGATTTAAGGTCTGGATGGATGTTAGTTCGAGAGGATTAATTTTAGAAAAATTTTATTAAGATGGAGGTATAAGCAGGTCGATTTTTTAGGACCAGTATGCCGAAAAATGAAGCTATATCTATCTATAATTTGTGACTGTTGCAGTAATAATTTGGTTTAATGCAGTGGAGACTTATATATTTCAAATCGAGTAGAGTGGTCGAACGTGAAATCAAATTATAAAATTAATGGCCTCTCTTATTAGCTGTCCGAACCGATAATGCACCCGATGATGCGACTAATTATTGGGGATTTCAGAGACCCATCACTGATTTTATGGGTCTGAGAAAGAAGAGAGGCCTTTTAATATTAGGTAGTTGACTTTCAATTTAAATTTTTGATTTATGCTAGAAATAATCAAAATTGAAAATTGCAGGGCCCAGATTTGAGCTACCATTAAAACCGGGGCATAAAGAGCTTCAAAAATGTGTTCCAGCAGAGATGTATTGTGCGAATTTTCAATAAAATATATAAATTTTCAGTAAAATATATAAATTTTCAACGAAGATGAATTTTGAACTAAGAAGTATCAATTTTTTATTAAATAGTTGGACTTTCATGTGAAAAAGATCAATTTTTAAGGTAACGAATTAGTTTTCAGCCAAAGAAAATTTGTTTAACAAAGTAGTTTAATTTTGATCAAAAAATTGAATTTTTAACAGAATAGTCTTCCAAGAAGCTCAATTTTCTACCAAAAAAGAAGTTTTCTAAAAAAATACCAAAATTTACAACCAAACAATAGAATTTTTAACTAAAAAAATCATTCTTAGCTGACAATGGAATAGTTAAGTTTTTAATTCGAAACCTCAACTTTTGACGAAAAAAACACAAATTTTATAAAAAAATCGTAAGTTTTCAACCAAAGAGATGAATTTTTGGCTAAAATTATTTATCACCAGCCAGAAAGTAAATTTTTCACTGAGTAAATCTTCCTACCCAGGACTTACATATAAACGAAATTACCCAAGTAGATTATATCTGAATGAAAAAAGAATAAATTTTCTAAAAAATACTTGAATCTTGAATACAAATGTTTAGTTTTGAACCAAACAATTGAATTTTCTACCAAAGTTGTATTTTAAACTCAGAAAATGTGTTTTTCACAAATTTATTGCATTTTTAAACATATAATCGAATTTCCAAACAAATAAATAAATTTTTGACGAAAAAGACAAATTGTTAACAAAATTTATGATAATTTCAACACGGCATTTAAATTTGTAATTGAAAAAATTATACTTCAAACCAAATTTCTAAATTTCCAAATTAAAAAAGATCAATTTCTTACAAAAAATTTGATAATTATATTTTCCATTTGAAAAATCAGGTTTATAGCGAAAAAATCGAACGAAATAGTGAAATCTTCAACAACATACATTAATTTTAAAAACAACTTTCAACACAAAATATAAACTTCCAAGCAAGGAGATTAATTTTATGCTAAAAAAAAAAATCTTTGCAAAATGAGTGAAATTCTAACTGAATAGTAAAATTTCCAACTATGAACAAAATACATTTTTAACTGAAAATAGAATAGTTAAATTTTCGGTTGAAACAATAATTTCCAACCAAGGAAAAAATTAATTTTAAAAAATGTTGTTCAATTTTCTGAAAAAAAAAACAGATAAAAGCTTCACCAAATTTTTGAATTGCAACCCAATAACATGCATTTTCAACCAAAATATCAACTATCCACCGGAAAAGACGAATTTTTATCTAAAAAGATAAATTTTTAACCAAAATTTGAATTTTCAACTATGATCATGAATCTTCAACTAAAATCACGAATCTTCAACTAAAATCATGAATCTTCAACTAGAATAATTTAATTTCCAGTTTCGTAAAAATATTGAAATTCAACCAAAGAAGGAAAATTTTGCTAACAAGTAGTCTACCAAGAAGCTCAATCCTCTACCAAAAAAGAAACTCTTCAAATGAAATACGTGAACTCACAATCAAAAAGTACAATTTTCAAGTTGAAAAAATCATTTATTGCAAAAAATGGAATAGTTGAGTTTTTAATTTAAAAACTTAACTTTTTACCAGAAAAAACACAAATTTTATTCTCGAAAATTGTAAGATTTCAAACAAAAAAATTAATTTTCGACTAAAATTATGTATCTTAAGCCAGAAAATTAATTTTTAACCGAGCAATTTATATTCCAACCAAGGAGTTGAATATACACAAAATTAACCAAGTGGTTTAATTTTATACCAAAAAGAATGAATTTTCTACAAAATACAGGAATCTTCAATATAAATGTTAGCTTTGGACCAAACAATTGAATTTCCTACCAAATTAATTTTCAACTAAATATTTGAAATTTCGATCAAAAATGATCAATTTCAAACAAAAAATGTGATAACAATATTTTTAATTTGAAAAATCAGGTTTAGAGAAAAAAAATCCAACAAAATAGTAAAAATTTTTAACAACACGCATTAATTTCCAAAATGATTTTTAACACAAAATATCTATTTTTAAGCAAGAAGAATCATTGTCTACTAAAAAAAAGATCAAGAAAAAAAATTAATTTTTAAAAATGTGTTCGAATTCTCTGAATGAACAGATAAAAGCTTCACGAAATTGTTGAATTGCAACACAAAAATCTTCATCTTCAACCAAGAAGATTAACTATCTACCAAAAAAGACAAATTTTCATCTGAAAAGATGAATTTCGGATCAAAAATTGAAGTCGCAACTCGAAACTCACGGCTTAGAGTTTACAGCTCAAAAAAAAATTTCAATTCAATTCAATTCAATTTTTCTCTACGTATAGGGTTTAACCTAATTGTCTCAGTTGGAGAAACAAAATTAATAGAACTTGTGGATCCTAATCTGAACTGCTTATTCTGTATTTCTGAGGAAATGAATTTTTCGAATTTTCTGACGACTTATGTCAATTCTACGATATTTTTGAGAGCAACTTAATTGATCAGATTCCTGCAAGACTTTTATTATAAGCTAAATATTTAAGAAATGGCTTGCTATTCTTCCGCTCCTATTTTTTAAAAACAATTCCTGTTTACTCAATTGTTACAAATGTTATGAATTCAGCATTCAATAATACACGATATAAAGCATCTAAAGACGGCGAATATTGACAACGAATATTTTCTGTTCATCCAGTAAAATGGGATATAGGAAGCAATTCGGTTTATGTAAGATTTCTCCTTTTTCTTAACCTTTGAAAACCCTCGCTGCGGTATTCCTATAAGGAGATATCGGTAAAAGAGTCTGGTTCCAGTAAGTTTGATTTTTCTTCTCCCTCTTCTTCGGTCTTTTTTCCTTTTTCTTAGGTCTGTTCTCAAGTATAATAATGTCAGAAGCGCGACTGCAGTCGTCGGTCCTGTTTCCAACAGATGGAGTGGAAAGAAAGGTAATTACAAATGGTTCTACCTTTCTTTTCCAGTCTACATTACTTTCCACTAAGTTCTGCAGCATCGTTCTTTCTTCGCTCTGCTCTGCTCTGGCTTGAGATCACGTATCGGCACCTAAAGCTTGTTCACTCAGTTTGATGAACGGGAACATGAAACCGTAGGAATTTCCTGTAGCTAACCTCGCACTAATAGACTTCTTTTCAGTGCATTTCGAGTGATTTCTTTTTCCACTCTCCACTATCAACTATCAATTGCACTCCTAATCTACAAATAAAAACCCTTATCTTTTCCACAAACTTCTTTATAATGACCTACAGTAGCTGACCACAATCCATTTATTAACTAGAAGCCTCACAACTTCCTATCACTTCTGCTCTACATCCACCTTGCAATTCGTCATACTCACTCCTTTATTTTTCTCTTAGTAGTTCCATTAGCTTCTCCAATTGCCTCCTCCACCCCTGACTCAATCCATCCTTCTCTAAAATCTTTACCATATTCTCTTCTCGGTTTTCTTTATCTTCAATTCCTCTTCTACATCCTTCTGATACATGGTCCCATATTTAATTTTTTCAATCACAAGTTCTGCATTTGCTATTCTCTCTTCTGCAATAGATCTCTTCTCTTCTCTTCTCAATCATCCCTTATCTTTCTATCAGTGTCTTCCACTTCCTCTTTACTCCACTTTTCCATATGCCCCAGTCCCATCTCGTTAATTCTATCGCCCTTCCTTTTCATACTTTTTTTTATACCGTTTTATACTTTCTCTAAACACTATTGCACTACCTACCTTCTTTTCTTTCGCTTAGCTTACCATCACACTTGCATTCCATTCCATCACTTCCCTTCCATTTCCATGTCTCTGCTGCATGCCCTGATACAGGTCATACAAGCTTATCAGACAACCACATCCTTATTTAACAATCTCTTTAACATCTTCTTCTTATCCCCTACATCTGCTTTATCACTTATTCAGATTTTCCATCATTTGTAGTATATGAACTTTATTATTTTCATTCTGTAATGTATATCCCGAATATTAAGACTCCTTTAGATCTTCTCACTTTACTGCCTCCGATCTCCTAGTCAGTTCTTTTGTTCTTCCTCGAACTATTCTAAACTTTATTATTTTTGTATCTTCTACAAGTTGAATTAATATTATGAATCAAACAGAGTCCAGATGATAAGCTCTCACTCCTCTCAGCAACCAGAAACCATCTCTTACCTGTTCTGTTACATTTACCCTGCTTTTTGCTTCTTCCCGAATTTTCGATACTCTTCATTATATCCTCTCTTATTATCTTTTTCACACTTGTTTTTTTTTTTATTTTGTCTCGGTCGATGATTCGGAGGCTACTTGCAAGTCAACAAAAATTTGTTCTTCTTCACTCTTTCATTTACTGAATAATGAATAACGTATGTCCATCATAATTTCTTTCCTGAAACCTATATGGTTAGGTTTCTCTATCCTCCATTTCACAAACTCTCTCTCTCTCCTTCTCTCTCTCTTTCTCTCGCTATTGGCTACCCTCCAAACCCCTTCCTACGTCATAGCCTTCTTGCCCTCTTCTTCAAACGATTTATTTTTCTTCCTTTCTTTATATCAAATATTCCGTTTTTCTCCTTCATTCTTTTCCAATACTTGTATCTTTCCTCCATTTTCATAATTCCTTTTTTACATTCTTTTTCTCTTTGCATTCTTTATCCCATCTTCTCCTAATCCCTCCTTAAATTACTTGTTTCCTACCTTTGCCCTCTCAAAAAACAGATCTTTTTCCCATATTCTTGACCTTCTCCGTGAATTTTTATTACTCTTTCCTACCTCTCATGCCACTATTTTGAAAAACTGATCCAGATCTATATGATCCACCTCTATTGTCTTGACCTTTCTGACCACCTCCTCAATCATTACCTAAGCAATATTCGTTCCTGTTTCTCCTTATGAGCTTTATTTCCCTTTCTCACCATCCTCTATATTTACTTTTAATATAAATCATCCAATCTCCTTCAAGCTTTTTAATCATTTCTTTTCATCCCCAGTTTTCAGTATCTTGTCTTTGGATTTTCTTTCTCACTCTCCCAAAAATTCAGATCCTCCTCTTTCTTCTGTTTTCATATTATGATATCATATTATAAGTGTATTCTCTCTTTATTTGCTTTTCTTATCTCCACTGATTTCTCCTCCTCTCTGTTTACATATGGCCTTACTATTCTTCACCTCTCTCCTTCCATCTTCACTACTCTCGCTATTAATCCTTCTTTTACTTCTCAGATCGCATTTTGATCCTTCCCTTTTACACATCCCTTCTTTATACTCATTACCATTTCTATCCTTGCTCTGTCTTTTTTACTCTTCCTTTTTCGAATTTGAACCTACCATCTGCAAGCTCATTACAGGCTACGACCTTTCTCTTACTTTCCTATCCTTTCTCATCAAGCCTCCGCAATTACGATCAGCTCCCATTGTTCCACATTTCATATAAATTCATTTTATAAATTTTATTTTATATATTTATTTTCTTATAAATCTTGGTCTCTAAGCCTGCTATAATCTGATTGAATATCCTTAACTCCTCTTTTCATCTACTCTTTGTCTCTTTTTATCTCCTACTACACAGAAAAGAATTAGCACTGAATCAAGGAAGGAGTGGTCTGAATAGGGAAGATACAATATTTTCGTGATCCAAGAAAATTTTTTTTGTCTCGAGAAAATCTACTAGTACGAAGAAAATTGATTCTCTGTTAGTAAGTACATTTTCTGTGTATTTCTTATAATTTTAATCTTTCCTGCACCTTTCTCTAATACTTCACCCACGTTCATTTTCCCTTCATTCTTCTCCTTTTTCGCTATTTTGCTTAACTCGAAATTAATTTCAAAACTTAGATTTTTTTGTGAGAACTTTTCTCCAAAAATTCAACTTGGAAGTTAATTTAGGATGATCTCTCAAATTAACCAAATTTGACCTGGAAACCCCTAAAAATGCTGTTGAAATGAGTTTTTCTACTACTACGCACATTATAGTATTAATTTTTGAACTATGCAATATTCAATATTGAGTACGTAAAATGAATATGAATTCAAGGAGTTCCATTCTCTGAAAATCTGTTAAAAGCTTTGAAATTCTTTGAAATCAAAACCTATCAATTCCTCATGTTAGAGTTTACTGGGCAAATATTTTTCTACAGAAAAGAAAGGAACTATCTGCTAAAGCCCCGGTGGCATAATTGTTTCAATGAGACCCATTTGCCGTGGCTTTTATTAATTTACTACAACCTTATAAAATTATCACTGTTTGTTCCGTCAGAATAATTTTTCTATTTTGACTATCGCGCCAGTTGTTTATTTTTGTCTGCTGCTTTGGAAATGCAATATTTCAAGAATTTAACATATATATCGCAAGGGTTGACAAGCCGCAGGAACTATCCGTCTCAAATATGGATTTGAGCTTCCAAGACGAAAAAAATTGCCCCTGATAATCATTTGATGCGCTAACATTTGGAATCGATTTTTTCAGTTGAGTTTTCTAGGTCACATTACTCCCTATATGAGCCTTAATTAATTAACTTCTGGTGTTCAATATTGCTGATCACTGGTCAAATGATTTTCTCCAGAAACCAGAAAAAAATTTCCTCGGCCAAAATTTGAACCGTCAATGCTACAATTCACGCGTGAAGCCTTAAACAATTATGCCACCGGGGCTTGAATAGATAATTCCTCGTTTCTCCGCAGAAAATCATTTGGCAGGTATTCGGCAATATCTAACATCAGAAATCAATTAATTATTCAACCTGGTCAAAACTATCTACTAAAGCCCCGGTGGCGTAATTGTTTGATGCTCCACTCGTGAATAGTAGGGTTCCTGGTGCAAATATGGGCAGATGCGGATTTTTATCGTTTCTCTAAAACATTATTTGACCAGTAACCGTTAGTATGTAATATCAGAAATTAGTTAATTATTTACCCTGGTCGAAACTATGTACTGAAGCCCCGGTGGCGTAATTTGTTAAGGCTCCACTCATGAATAGTAGCGCTCCCGGTTCAAATATGGGCTGAGGCTGATTTTTTCTCGATTCTCTAGAAAATTATTTGACCAGTATCCGGCAGTGTCTAACATCAGAAATTAACCAATTATCCACACTGGTCGAAACTATCTTCTGAAGCCCCGGTGGCGTAGTTGCTCAACACTTCACTCGAGAATAGTAGCGTTCCCAGTTCAAATCTGGGCCGCTCAAGATTTTTTCTCGATTCTCTAGAAAATTATTTGACCAGTATTCAGCAGTATCTAACATCAGAAATTAATCAATTATTCACCCTGATCGAAACTATCTTCTGAAGCCCCGGTGGCGTAATTGGTTAACGCTTCACTCGTGAATAGTAGGGTTCCCAGTTCAAATCTGGGCCGCTCAAGATTTTTTCTCGATTCTCTAGAAAATTATTTGACAAGTATCCAGCAGTATCTAACATCAGAAATTAATCAATTATTCACCCTGATCGAAACTATCTTCTGAAGTCCCGGTGGCGTAATTGGTGTACGCTTCACTCGTGAATAGTAGGGTTTCCAGTTCAAATCTGGGCCGATCAAGATTTTTTCTCGATTCTCTAGAAAATTATTTGACCAGTATCCGGCGGTATCTGACATCAGAAATTAATCAATTATCCACCCTGATCGAAACTATCTTCTGAAGCCCCGGTGGCGTAATTGCTCAACGCTTCACTCGACAATAGTAGCATTCCCAGTTCAAATCAAATTCCGTGACTTATTTTAACATATTCCGGAAATTCTTTTAAAATAACTAAAATTCCTCAAAATCCATGAAGTTTGTGGAAACCCTTCCCCATGCTTGAAATTCCTTGAAAAAACGTAGTCTTTGAAAATTCCTTTCAAAAATTGAGATTCTCTCTGGAATCGTATCAGGTAATCTATTCACTCTTGAAATCTGTGAGAATTATTTACAATAACGCCATGAAACTTTTGGAATACCTTGAAACTTTTAAAGTTTCCTGAGATCTCTTGAAATGCCTAGAATCCTTTGAAAATCTTTTTAAATTCCATGAATTTTTGTAATTCTTCGGAATACTCTGTAGTCCATCAAAAAAATTTAAAATCCCTTGAAATCTCTTATATTTGGAAACACTTTCAAATAACTTGAAATCTTTAGCTACTTTGAATTTCTTTGAAATCTTGTTTACTGCGAAATTAATTGATTATTTGTCATATATTGAGCAAAAATATAAAATATTACCTATATCACATTTTTAAGCAATTAATGGACCTCCCCTAATCTCCTAATCTCCTAATTTATTTCAATTATCATTATTTCATTTCACTTGGCCAACTTTCTTTTCTTAAAAAAAATCGTGATAGCAGAAGAACCAGGAATCTTGATTTAACTAAAGAAGTGTGAATAGGTGTATTCAGGAGTGAAGATTAATCACGCCGAATGTATCGTACTGCTGGTCACTTCGATAACCCAATTACGGTCTATTGAC
>CAKNXH010062426.1:35298-46883 GCA_932178445.1 Andricus quercusramuli
TCAGAATCCTTGAAGATTCAGCAGATGGATCATATTGCAAAAGAACTGTGAAAAATGAAGATGAACATCTTGAATGTCTTCAATGTCCACTGGATCAACACCAAAAATTAGAACGACTTTTCTCTACTTTGGTAAAGTTCCACAATTTCTGAAAGATTTAGAATTCTTAAAGATTCAGAATCTTCAAAGATTTAGCAGATGGATTATATTGCAAAACATCTTGTGAGAAATAAAGATGAACTTATTAAATATTTCTTCAAAATCCACTTGCTCCACAACAATAATTAGAAACAATTTACTTTAGAAAAGCTTTGTAATTTTTGAAAGATTTGGAATCCAAAGATTCAGCAGATGGATCATAATGCAGAAGAACTTCTGAGAAATTAAAATAAACTTGTTCATCTTCAAAATTCTCTTTATCCGCGCCAATAATTAGGAACAATTTTCTCTACTTTGGGAATGTGCCACAATTTCTAAAAGTTTTGAAATCCTCAAAGGTTAAGAATCGTTAAAGATTCAGCAGATGGATCATATTGCAAAAGACCTTCTGGAAAATAAAGATGAAAATCTTGAATGTCTTCACTGTCCTCTGGATCACCACCAAAAAGTAGAAACACTTTTCTCTACTCTGGCAAAGTTCCACAATTTCTGAAAGATTTGGAATTCTTGGAGATTCAAAATCTTCAAAGATTTAGCAGATGGATTATATTGCAAAAGATCTTGTGCGAAATAAAGATGAACTTGTTGAATGTGTCTTCAAAATCTACTTGATCACAACAAAATTAGAACCACTTTACTTTAGAAAAGTTTTATAATTTCTGAAAGATTTTGATTCCTCAAAGATTCAGCAGATGCATCATTATTGCAGAAGAACTTCTGGGAAATTAAGATGAACTTGTTCATTTTCAAAATCCACTTAATCCACGCCAAGAATTAGAAATAATTTTCTCTACTTTGGGAATGTTCCACAATTTCTGAAAGTTTTGGAATCCTCAAAGATTAAGAATCTTTAAAGATTCAGCAGATGGATCATATTACAAAAGACCTTGTGAAAAATAAAGATCAACTTGTTGGATATCTTCAAAATCCACTTGATCCACCTCAAATATTAGGAACACTTTACTTTAGAAAAGCTTCAGAATTTCTGAAAGATTTGCAATCATCGAAGATTTAGCAGATGGATCATATCGCAGAAGAACTTCTGGGAAATAAAAATGAGCTTGTTTAACATGTCTTCAAAATCCACTTGATCCACACCAACAATTAGAAACACTTTTCTCTACTTTGGGAATGTTCCACAATTTCTGGAAGGTTTGGAATCCCCAAAGATTCAGAATTCTTAAAGATTCAGCAGATATTGCAAAAGATCTTGTGAAAAATAAAGATGAACTGGTTGAATATGTCTTTAAAATCCACTTGATCCACATCAACAATTAGAAACATTTTACTTTAAAAAAGTTTCATAATCATTGTGGAAAATAAAGATGAACTTGCTGAATATGTCTTCAAAATCCACTTGATCCACGCCAACAATTGGAAACAATTTTCTCCGCTTTGGCAAAGTTCCACAATTTCTAGAAGAATTGGAATGCTGGAAGATTTAGCAAATGGACCATATTGCAGAAGATCTTGTGGGAAATAAAGATGAACTGGTTTAACATGTTTTTAAAATCCAGTTGATCCGCACCAACAATTAGAAACAATTTTCTCTACTTTGGGAATGTTCCAAAATTTTTGAAAGTTTTGGAACTTTCAAAGATTCACAAACCTTAAAAATTGAGCAGATGGATCATATTGCAAAAGACATTGTGGAAAATAAAGATAAACTTGTTGAATATTTCTTCAAAATCACTTGATCCACAACAACAATTAGAAATACTTTACTTTAGAAAAGCTTCATAATTTCTGAAAGATTTGCAATCATCAAAGATTTAGCAGATGGATCATATTGCAGAAAAACTTCTGGGAAATAAGAATGAGCTTGTTGAATATGTCCTCAAATCCACTTGATCCACACCAACAATTAGAAACACTCTTCTCTATTTTGGCAAAGTTCCAGAATTTCTGAAAGATTTGGAATGCTCAGATTCAGAAAATGGACCATATTGTGGAACACCTTGTGGAAAATGAAGATGAACATGTTTGATATGTCTTCAAAATCCAGTTGATCCACAGCAACAATTAGAAACAATTTTCTCTACTTTGGGATTGTTCAAAAATTTCTGAAACTTTGGAATCCTCAAAGATTCACAAACCTTGAAGATTCAACAGATGGATCATATTGCAATAGATATTGTGAGAAATGAAGATAAACTTGTTGAATGATTTCAAAATCCACTGGATCCACATCAAGAATTAGAAACACTTTTCTCTACTTTGGCAAAGTTCCACAATTGCTAAATGTTTTGGAATCCTGAAAGATTCAGAATCCTTAAAGATTCAGCAGATGGATTATATTGCAAAAGATCTTGTGAAAAATGAAGCTATGTTGAATATGTCTTCTAAATCCACTTGATTCTTACCGAAAATTAGAAATACTTTTCTTCACGGTGGCTAATTTTCTGTAATTTCCGAAAGAATTGAAATCCTTAGAGATTCAGCAGATGGATCATATTGCAGAAGAACTTCTAGGAAATAAAAATGAACTTGTTGAATATGTCTTCAGAATCCACTTGATCTACCCGAAGAATTAGAAACGCTTTTCTCCACTTTGGCAAAGTTCCACAATTTCTGAAAGATTTGGAATCCTCAAAGATTCAGCAGATGGATCATATTGCCAAAGACCTTGTGGGAAATAAAGAAGAACATATTGAATGTCTTCAAAGACCACTATGTCAACACCAAGAATTAGAAACACTTTTCTCTACTTTGGCAAGGTTCCACAATTCCCGAAAGAATTGGAATCCTCAAAGATTCGGCAGATGGATCATCTCCTATCTGTTGACCTTCCAACTTGATCCGCATCAAAAATCAGAAATAATTTATAGTTTGGAAAAGTTCCTCAATCTGGGTTCCTCAAAAGTTCCTCAATATGATCTTTAAGGATTCATCAGATTGATAATCCTCTTCATTGTATAATCCTCTATTCTAGTTATCACTGTAGATTTTACCTGCAGATCTTAAATCACTTCACACTAATGAAACTAGTCATCTCCCACTTTCATCAAAGATACACTCGATTTCTTTGAACCCAATTTTTTAACAAAACTTAGCATTGTCTTTCGGTAAATGATGATAAAAAACGATACTAAGTTTTTGGTCTAAACGATTAATTATAGGACCCGAGGCCTTCGGAACGTACTGGATCGCGGTCGCGGTCGCGCGTCCAGAGTCGAATGAGAAAAGCGTCGCGACGCTTTGGAAGCATGAGACTCTCTGGGTGCGCCTGCGTTGTTCTGGTTGTGGGTTGTGTCATTTATCCACCCTTTGGTCTCCTTCTCTCTCCTACCGAGTAGAAATATAGGTTATTTTCTTCTCAAGTTATCCCCCCTCATCACTTTTCATCGTTCTCAGCTCGCACGTTCACCTGTGCTTTTATGGAAAATATATACGAGACACAGGAGGGAGCTTGACTCGCTGATTACGCTGGTTTTTTAATCAGCCGAATGACTCGCACGTTCTTCCGATTTGATATCATGCCACGCGCCGACCGACCCTATAATTTGGGAGTCAACACACCTGTAGGAACTTGGGGAGCATGTTCTGGTTTTGTATGGACATCACGTACAAGTGACGCACACTAGTGCCGAGGGGCGAAACAGGAAATTGGGGTTCAAGAAGTTTCTGAGCCTACATTTCTTTGCTGATTGAACTATATTTTTTTTCATTAGAGCTCGTTCTTATATGTATGGAGGAGTTTATCGAGCTGATTTTTGAATGTAATCCAATTATTAAAAAGCGCATGGTGCATTTTCGATTAATTCTCGAAACTATCTCGGAATTACTCGAAACAATTTGAAAAACTTTGTAAGTTTTTAAAAAAATTCAATGAAGCTTAAGAGATATTTGAAAGTTTTAAAAATATTCAAAATCAATTTAAAACTTCAAAACATTTCAAAAAAGTTTTCAAATAACTTACATTTTGAATATTTGTAAATGGAAATTTTTAAGCTTCTCAAAGATTTTGAAAGGTTCTACGATTATAAAAAAATGTCTTAAAATTCTTGGGAAAATTTAAACTGATTTTTTATTTGAAAAAATTACTTTTTAAGGGAAAATTTACGAATATTTTGAAACATTTTTATTTATTTCCTGAAATTTCGAAAAAAAATGTGAATGATTTTGGAGAAAAGTTAACTTATAACGAAAAAATATAATTCTCAACTAAAAAAAAAACCGAATTTCCAAAAAAATGTGTTAAATTTTCAACCAAAGAAATGAACTTTTAACTTAAATGATGCATCTTCGAAAAAAAAATAAATTTTTAAACAAATAGTTGGATTTTAACCCAGAAGTTGAATTTTATACAAATAAAGGACAAATTTTCAACAAAATAAGTGAATTTTCAACAAGAAACATACGTGAATTTTCCACAAAAATTTTTTATTTTCAATGGAATTTTCAACCAAAAAGAATGAGTTTCTATAAAAAAAGACCAATTTTTAACCAAATAGATGAATTTTTATCTAAAAAAGATAAATTTTCAACAAAAAATAGAATAGTTTAATTTTCAGGTAAAGATATTAAGTTTTTGAGCAAATAAAATTAATTTCTAACGAATAATTGAATTTTCAACCAAGCAAACCTTTTTTTTCACGAATAAGATCAAATTTTGATCAAATGGAATCAATGTTCATGAGAAAAATCTTCACAGAAAATTTAGTTGAATTGTTAGTTAAAAAAATTAATTTTCAATGAAAAACCTAATTTTCAGCCATAAAAAAATTAATTTTCAAACAAAAAGATCATTTCTAACAAAATAAATACAAGTTCAACCAAATATTTTCATTTTTGATGGAATTTAGAACCTAATAGTTAAATTTTCAACTTTTTTTTGAAAATTCAATTTTTTCTTTGAAAATTTATCTGGTTGGTTGAAAATTTAACTAATTTCGCCAAAATTTTTTTTTTTTTTTTGCTTAAAAACTTATTTCTTCTTTACATGCATTTTCTACCAAAATAATTGAATTTTAAACCCAAAATTGTTTTATTCAATTAGGTAACATAAATTGATTATTCACTTCAAGATTGTATGGCAATTAGTATTTAAAATATCTCTATTCCACTTTCATAATTTTTTTAAATGTTGATGATGTTGTGAAATGAGTATCAGAATCCAACTTTGACAGATTCATGCACATATGTTTTTTTAAAGAATAAAATGTTATTAATGAACAATTTTTTAGAAATTAAAGTTCAGTTTTATAAAAAAATATAAAGTAAAAATTATTTCTATGTTTCAATGAAAATAATTGTATGTTTTATTAAATTAGGTAACATAGATTGATTTTCACTTTTAGATTATGTGATTGAATGTTGGCTATAAATTGTATGATAAATGTGTACCTATGTTTGAAATACCTCTATCCCAATAATATATTATTTAAATGTTTGCGATGTTGTGAAATGAGTACAGCACCGGCTAGAATTGTCAGTTCGCTAAGAATTAAATGATAATAATTAAATAATATTACAATATGCAATAAAATTATACAAACAACATTATTCAAATATTCATTCAAATAAAATAAAACAATTATTGAAATAATTTAAATACAAGAGTTGAATATTTGCAATAATTTCCAAAATGAAAGTTTATTAGTATTTAAAATACCTCTATTCCAATTTCATCATTTTTTGAAATGTTCGTGATATTTTGAAATGAGTATCTGAATCCAATTTTGACAATCACATGCACGTATGTTTTTTTAATAGTTCGAAATGTTATTAATAAATCCATTTTTGAGAAATTAAAGTTCAAATACAGGAAAGATATAAAGTACAAATGATTTCAATGTACTAATGAAAATAATTGTTTTTTTATATAATTAAGTAACATAGATTAACTATTCATTTTAAGATTATTTGGTTGAATATTGGCTTTAATTTGCAGAATGAATGTGTATCTATGTTGAAAGTACCTCTATTACAATTATATATATTGTTCAAATGTTTGTGATGTTGTGAAATGAGTACAGTACCCGCTAGAATTGTCAGTTCGCTAGAAGTTAAATAATAATACCTAAATAATATAACAATATACAATAAAATTATACAAACAACATTATGCAAATATTCATTCATATAAAATAAAACTATGCTTAAAATAATTTTAATACAAAAGTTGAATATTTGCAATAATTTTTGAAATAAAAGTTTATTTATATTTAAAATACCTCTATTCCAACGTTGTAATTTCTTCAAATGTTTGTGATGTTGTGAAATGAGTACAGTACCATTCAGAATTGTCAGTCTACCAAGAATTAAATAATAATTGAATAATATAACAATATAAAATAAAATTATATAGTAAACATTATGTAAATATTTATTCAAATGAAATGAAAAAAATAATTAAAATAATTTCAATACAAGTGTTGGTCAAAATAATATGGTACTTTAAAAAAATTTTGTCAGTACTCTTTTGTCAGTAATCTGATATTTTTATATTGTTCCAACGGAATAATTTTTGGTTTAAGCATTGTTTTATCTGAGGCACAGGAGCTTAATGAAACTCTGCAGTAAATAATTTATCTAATTACCCTAATATAATCGCTATCGGAGAGAATTGGGTACGACTTCATGTGAATTCAACAGCTGCAACCGCTTTCTTGAGGCGAGATTGACATTTGTCTTAATTTAAATAATTTAGTTTGTGCACTCGCATAACTTACTTAGTTTCTCTGAGATTTCGAATAATTGAGTCTCCCTGCATTGAATTGTAACTTCAAGTGTTGACACTATTCTCACGAATATTTGCATTTGTTTTTGAATAATTGATCTGCATTTTACATTTTTGAAGGGTTTTTATAAGATTTAAAATAACAAGGAGTTGATTCAAATTTTAAGAATCTTTAAAAAATTTGAAGAGATCTCGAAATACTTGAAAAGAAGGCATGGGGGTTTATGGGATTTTTGAGAATTTTAAGTTTGTGATGTTGTGAAATGAGTACAGTACTGGTCAGAAATGTCAGTCTACTAAAATTAAAAAAAGAAATATAATAATATACAATAAAATTGTACGAACAACATTATACAAATATTTATTCAAATAAAATAAAACAATAATTTAAATAATTTGAAAACAAAAGTTGAATATTGGCAATAATTGTAAAAATAAAAGTTCATTTATATCTAAAATACCTCTATTCCAATTTTATAATTTTTTTAAATGCTTGTGATATTGTAAAATGAGTACCTGAATCTGAATAGATTACAAGGGATTTTAGGAGATTTCAAGAGATCTCGAAATAATTGAAAAAAAGGCATGGGAGTTATTGGAATTTTACAGAATTTTAAGAGAGACTGAAATATTTTCTCGAATTTTAAAGGATTGGATTTTAAAAGATTTTCAGGGATTTTAGGAGATTTCAAGAGATTTTGGAATATTTGAAAAGAAGGCATGGGAGTTTATGGGATTTTGAAAAAATTTAAGTTTGTGACGTTGTGAAATGAGTACAGTACTGGCCAGAAATGCCAGTCTACTAAAATTTAAATAATAATAATTTAATAATATAATAATATACAATGAAATTATGCAAACAACATTATGCAAATATTTATGCAAATAAAATAAAACAATATTTGAAATGATTTCAATACAAAAGTTGAATATTCGCAATAATTTGAGAAATCATAGTTTATTCATAGTTGGAATACCTCTACTCCAATTTTATAATTTTTTGACATGTTGGTGATATTGTGAAATGAGTATCTGAATCTAATTGGATTTCAAGGAATTTTAAGAGATTTTAACAGGTGTCAAGAGATCTCGGAATAGTTGAAAAGAAGGCATGGGAGTTCATGGAATTTTTAAGAATTTCAAGTTTTGATGTTGTGAAATGAGTACAGTACTGGCCAGAAATGCCAGTCTACTAAAAATTGAATAACAATAATTAAATAATAAAATGATATACAATAAAATTATACAATGAACACCATGCAAATATATATTCAAATAAAATAAAACAATAATTAAAATAATTTTAATACAAAAGTTGAATATTTGCAATAATTAAAAGAATAAAAATTCATTTATATCGGAAATACCTCTATTCTAATTTTATAATTTTTTGAAATGTTCGTGATATTGTAAAATGAGTATCTGAATCTGATTGGATTTCAAGGGGTTTTAGGTGATTTTAAGAGATCTCGAAATAGTTGGAAAAAAGGCATGGGAGTTATTGGAATTTTAAAGAATTTTAAGAGATACTGATTTATTTTCTCGAATGTTAAAGGATTGGATTTCAAGGGATTTTAAGGGATATTAAGAGATCTTGGACATTTGAAAACAAGGCATGGGAATTTATGAGATTTTTAGGAATTTCAAGTTTGTGATGTTGTGCAATGAGTACACTACTGGCCAGAAATGCCAGTCTACTATAAATTGAATGATAATAATTAAATAATATAATAATATACAATAAAATTATACAAACAACATAACCCAAATATTTATTCAAATAAAATAAAATAATAATTCAAATAATTTTGATTCAAAAGTTGAATATTCACAATCATTGTGAGGATGAAAGTTTGTTTATATTTGAAATACTTCTATTTCAATTTCATCATTTTTTGAAAAGTTTGTGATATTGTGAAATGAGTATCTGAATCTGATTGCATTTCAAGGGATTTTGAAAGATTTTAATAGATTTCAAGAGATCTTGGAATAGTTGAAAAGAAGACATGGGAGTTCATGGATTTTTTAAGAATTTTAAGTTTTGATCTTGTGAAATGAGTACAGTACTGGCCAGAAATGCCAGTCTACTAAAAATCGAATAATAATAATTAAATAATAAAATTATATACAAACAAATTATACAATGAACATTATGCAAATATATATTCAAATAAAATAAAACAATTAAAATAATTTTAATACAAAAGTTGAATATTTGCAATAATTTTAAAAATAAAAGTCTATTTATATCTGAAATACCTCTATTCCAATTTTATGATTTTTTGTAATGTTTGTGATATTGTAAAATGAGTACCTGATTCTGATTGGATTTCAAGGGATTATAGGAGATTGCAGAAGATCTCGAAATAGTTGAAAAAAGGCATGGGAGTTATTGGAATTTTAAAGAATTTTAAGAGATACTGATATATTTTCTCGAATTTTGAAGGATTGGGTTTCAAGGGATTTTAAGAGATTTCAAGAGATCTCGAAATATTTTAAAAGAGGGCATAGGATATCAACGGATTTTACGAGATATCGAAAAAATTTCGAGTATTTTGAAGGATTAGATTTCAAGGGATTTTAAGGGATTTTAAGAGATCTCGGATATTTGAAAAGAAGGCATGGGATTTCATGAGATTTTAAAGAATTTTAAGTTTGTGATGTTGTGAAATGAGTACAGTACTGGTCAGAAATGTCAGTCTACTAAAAATTGAATAATAATAATTGAATAATATAATGATATACAATAAAATTGTACGAACAACATTATGCAAATATTTATTCAAATGAAATTAAACAATAATTAAAATAATTTTAATACAGAAGTTGAATGTTCGCAATAATTTTAAAAATAAAAGTTTATTTATATCTGAAATACCTCTATTTCAATTTGATAATTTTCTGAAATGTTTGTGATATTGTGAAATGAGTATCTGAATCTGATTGGATTTCAAGGGATTTTAAGAAATTTTAGTAGATTTCAAGAGATCTCGAAATAATTGAAAAAAAGGCATGGGAGTTATTGGAATTTTTAAGAATATTAAGAGATACTGAAATATTTTCTAAAATTGTAAAGGATTGGATTTCAAGGGATTTTAAGAGATTTCAAGAGATCTCGAAATATTTCAGAAGAGGGAATGGGATTTTCAAGGATTTTACGAGATATCGAAAAAATTTCAAGTATTTTGAAGTATTAGGTTTCAAGGGCTTTTAAGGGATTTTAAGAGATCTCGGATATTGAAAAGAAGGCATGGGAATTTCTGAGATTTTTAAGAATTTTAAGTTTGTGATGTTGTGAAATGAGTAGAGTACTGGCCAGAAATGCCAGTCTACTATAAATTGAATAATAATAATTAAATAATATAATGATATACAATAAAATTATACAAACAACATAACCCAAATATTTATCCAACTAAAATAAAACGATAATTCGAATAATTTTAATAAAAAGTTTGAATATTCACAATAATTCGAAAAATTAAAGTTTATTTATATTTGAAATACCTCTATGCCAATTTTGTAATTTTTTGACATGTTCGTGATATTGTGAAATGAGTATCTGAATCTAATTGGATTTCAAGGGATTTTACGAGATTTTAATAGATTTCAAGAGATCTTGGAATGGTTGAAAAGAAGGCATGGAAATTCATGGAATTTTAAAAAATTTCAAGTTTTGATGTTGTGAAATGAGTACAGTACTGGCTAGAAATGCCAGTCTACTAAAAATTGAATGATAATAATAAAATAACATAATGATATACAATAAAATTATACAAGCAACATAACCCAAGTATTTATTCAAATAAAATAAAACAATAATTCAAATAATTTTAATTCAAAAGTTGAATATTCACAATAATGTTGAAAATAAAAGTTGATTTATATTTGAAATACCTCTATTTCAATTTCATCATTTTTTGAAAAGTTTTTGAGATTGTGAAATGAGTATCTGAATCTGATTGAATTTCAAGGGATTTAAAGAGATTTTGAGATATTTAAGATATCTTGAAAAATTTAAAAAGAAGGCATGGGAGTTCATGGGATTTTGAAGAATTTTAAGAGATGCTTAAATATTTTCTCGAATTTTAAACGATTGTATTTCAAGGGATTTCATGAGATTTCAAATGATTTTGAAAGATTTCAAGAGTTTTTAATAAATAACCAAGTAAAATTTCAGAATCTAATTTTTTTCAAGAGATTTCATCAGATTTGAAGAGACCTCAAGGAGTTTTATCGAATTTCAAAAGATTTTACGGGATTCGATGGAATTCTAGGTATTTCAGGGCGTTAAGAACGATTTCGGCGAATCACAAAAGATTTAATGGAATTTCGAGAAATTTAAAGAGATTTTAAAGGAATTTAGGAGATTTCGGAATATTTAAAAAGATTTCACGGGATTTCAAACATCTGAAGGGATTTTCTAAGATGGGATGGGATGGGATGGGATGGGATGGGATGGGATGGGATGGGATGGGATGGGATGGGATTCAAAACAACTTCAACTTTTTGATAGTTTCAAATTTGGTAGCTACATTGGAGCTGAATGAGATTCGGATCTGAGCTGGATTGGATTTCGTTTGGAGCACGATTAAAGCTCGGGTGGGGTGGGATGAGATGTTATGGAATAGGGATGGGATGGGAATAAAAACTTGATCATAAGGGCATGGAGATGAAGAACGGGATGGAGAAGGGGATGGGGATGGGGATGGGGATGGGGATGGGGATGGGGATGGGGATGGGG
>CAKNXH010062428.1:0-31330 GCA_932178445.1 Andricus quercusramuli
CATGGGATTTTAGTGAAAATTTCTAATTTCGACATTAAGACAGGGAATTTTCTAAAAGATTTATAATTCTGAATTAGGACATGGGCTTTCAGTAAATAATCCTAATTTCGGCTTGAATACAGGGAATTTTTCAAAAGATTTTTAATTATATGTTCGAACAGGGAATAAAAAAAAGAAGGTTTAAGCGAATTCACGTGAAAATTCTAATTTTTAGATTGGGACATGGGATTTCAGAGAAAAAATTATAATAATTTTGTCTCTCAGACAGGAAATTTTCTAAAAGATTTATAATTCTGTGTAGGAACAGAGAATGAATAAAATAAATTTTTAACGAATTAACTCACAAAATTATAATTCTTACTTTGGGGCATGGGATTTTAGTACAAAATTCTATTGACGACTTTGAGACATGGAAGTTTTTGAAAGATTTATAATTAGTGTTAGAACAGGGAATGAATAAAAGAAACATCAAGCGAATTCACGTAAAAATTGTAACTTTCAGTTTGGGACATGGGTTTGCAGGCAAAAATTGTAATTTTGACTTTAGGACGGGGAATTTTCTAAAAGATTTATAATTTTGTGTTGTTACAGGAAATAAATAAAAGGAATTACAAATGAATTTCACGTAAAAAATTATAATCTTGAATTTAGGACATGGGATTTTAGTAAAAAATTTCAATTCCGACTTTAAGACAGCGAATTTTCTGGCAGATTTATAATTCTAAGGTGGAACAGGGTACGAATGAAAAAAAGTTTGAAACGGAATTACGAAAAAATACTAATTTTTATTTTAGGACATGGGATTTCAGTAAAAATTTCTAATTACGTCGAAATTCAAAACACGTTGTTGGAACAGGAAATAAGTAAAAGAAATTTCAAAAGAATACATGTGAAAAATTATATTTTTTACTTTGGGACATGGGTTTCTTGTGAAAAATTCTAATTCCGACTTTAAGATAGGGAATTTTCTGAAAAATTTAGAATTCAAAATTGGGACAGGAAATAATTGACATGAAGTTTTTAAACAGATTTATAATTCTGAGCGAGGACATTCACGTAAAAATTGTAATTTTCAGTTTGGGACATGGGATTGCAGAAAAAAATTGTAATTTTGACTTTAAGACAGGGAATTTTCTGAACTATTTATAATTTTGTGTTGGAACAGGAAATAAATACAAAAAATTTTGAACAAAGTCCCGTACAAAATTATAATTTTTACTTTGGGACATGGGATTTTAGTAAAAATTCTAATTTCAACTTGAAGGCAGGGAATTTTCTGGAAGATTTATAATGCAAAATTGGGACAGGGAATGAATAGAATAAATTTTTAACAAATTCACGTGACAAATTACAATTATCATGACTTAAAAAAGGGGATTTTCAAAAAGAATGATAATTCTGAGTTAGGACATGGGATTTCAGTAAAAATGTCTAATTTCGACTTCAGAACAGGGAATTTTCTGAAAGATTCAAAATTCTGTGTTGAAACAGGGAATGTGTAAAAGAAATTTTTAATGAAATTACGTAAATAATTATAATTTTTACTTTGGGGCATGGGATTTCAGTACAAAATTCTAATATCCGCTTTAGAACAGGGAATTTTCTAAAAGATTTAAAATTCTACGCTAGATCAGGAAATACACAAAATAAATTTTAAACGAATTCACGTAAAAAATTATAATTTTTACTTTGGGACATGGGATTTCAGTAAAAAATGCTCATTCCGACTGCAGAACAAGAAATTTTCTAAAAGATTTAAATTTCTGTGTTGGAACTGAAAAAAAAGTAAAAGAAATTTCAAAAGAATACAACTAAAAAATTATAGTTTTTACTTTGGGACATGGGTTTTTTCTAAAAAATTCTAATTTCGACTTTAAAATAGGGAATTTTCTGAAAAATTTATGATTCAAAATTAGGACAGGCAATAATTAACATAAATTTTTTACATTTCCACGTGGAAAATTATAAATATCCTTAACTGAAAGAGTGAATTTCCGAAAAGAATTATAATTCTGATTTAGGACATGGGTTTTCAGTAAAAAATATCAATTTCTACTTGAATACAGGGAATATTTAAGAAGATTTATAATTACGTGTTGAATCAGGAAATAAACAAATTTTTACGAATTCACGTGGAAAATTGTATTTTTTAATTCGGGACATGGGATTTTAGTAAAAAATTCTAATTTCGACTTTAATACAGAGCAGTTTCTAAAAGATTTATAATTCAAATTTGGGACAGGGAATGATCAAAATTTATTTCTTACAATTTCACGTGTAAAGTTACAATTATCCTGAATCGAAACAGTGGGTTTTCGAGAAGAATTATAATTTTGAGTTAGGACATGGGATTTCAGTAAAAAAATTCTGATTTCGAATTTAAGACTGGAAATTTTCTGAAAGATTTATAATTCTGTGTTGGAAGAGGGAATATATAAAAGAGATTTAAAACAACTTCACGTACAAATTCTAATTTTTGGTTTAGGACGTGGGATTTCAATAAAAAAATTCTAATTTTGACTTTCAGACAGGAAATTTTTTAGAAGATTTATAATTCAAAATTGGGACAGAATACAAATAAAAGAAATTTCAAACGGATTCACCAACAAATACTAATTTTTACTTTAGGACATGGGATTTCCGTAAAAAATTATAATTTCTAGTTTGGGACATGGGATTTCAGAGAGAAAAATTCTAATTTCAACTTCAGAATAGGGGATTTTCTAAAATATTTAAAATTCTGTGTTGGAACAGGAAATAGGTAGAAGTTTTAAACGAATTCCCGTAAAAATTCTAATTTTTAGTTTGGGACATGGGATTTTATTGAAAAATTCTTTTTTTGACTATAAGGCAGAGAATTTTCTAAAAGATTCATAATTCAAAATTGGGGCAGGGTATAAATGAAAGAAATTTTAAACGGATTCACGAAAAAATTATAATTTTTACTTCAGGACATGGGATTTCAGTAAAAAATGTTTAATATGACTTTGAGACAGTTTTCTTGAAAAGATTTATAATTCTGAGTTAGGACATGGGATTTCAGTAAAAAATTCTAATTTCGACTTCAATACTGGAAATTTTCTAAAAGATTTATAATTCTGTGTTGGACAGGAAAAATGATAATTTTTAACGAATTCACGAAAAAAAAATTTTTACTTTGGGACATGAGATTTTAGTAAAAAATTCTAATCACGGCTTCAAAGCGGGGGATTTTCTGAAAGATTTAAAATTCTGTGTAGGAACAGGAAATAAATAAAAGAAATTTTCAAAGAAATCCCGTAAAAATTGTATTTTTTAGTTTAGGACATGGGATTTCAGAGAAAAATTCTAATTTTGACTTCAAGACAAGGAATTTTCTAACAGATTTATAATTCTGTGTTGGAACAGGAAATAAATAAAATAAATTTTTAAAGAATTTACTCAAAAAATTATAATTTTTACTTTAGGACATGGGATTTTAGTAAAAAATTCAAATTCCGACTTTGAGACAGGGATTTTTTTAAAAGATTTATAATTTTAAATTGGGATAGGGAATAAATTTCTTGAAGAATTATAATTTGACTTAAAATAGGGAATTTTGACTTGAAAGGGGATTCTTGAAAAAAAAATTATTTTGATTTAAAAGAAGGGAATTGAAAAAAACTTTGTTCCAAGTCAAAATTTGTCACAATTTAAGATTTCTCACTTCCAAATCAGTATTTTGTTCGAATTAACAAAATTTTTGTTCGCAAATAAGAATTAGCCAGAATTCGAAACTTTCCTCTTTAAAATTTTAGAAAAAGGAAGTTACTATATTTCCCAATTATAAAATAAAATGTTATAAATAAATATAATTTTGACTTCGAACAGGGATTTTTCAGAAATAACAGTGAATATGATTTGGAAGAGGAAATTTCCGTTAAGAATTAGTATTTTTTATTATTTTATTATTATTTCCCTGTTCCTAATCATAAATCTTCAAAATCATTTTAAATATTTAGAAATCTCTTGAAATATTCAAAAATCATTCAAATCTTTTGAACTATTTCAAATTGAAGCGGGCAGTGTTTTTTTTTGATCGAATTTTAATGTCCCGAAAAAAGTTGCCAATCATTCCAACATTTCGCTTCCAAACATTTTTTCGATCGGACAATATCTTCTGTTCGTTCGTTGGATTTTATAATTGAAATTTCTGAAAATTATAAAAAAGATTCTCATTGGTACCAAAATTAATGCGAATTTTTTATGTAGGGTTATCACTAGTGAAAAATAGTAACATATTAGAAATTCCAAAAACAATGTTTGCTTCATTTGAACACAAGAAAAATGATTTGTTTTTATGAAAGAAAAATAATAACATGTCTCTTTGATTCAATCTGAAGTTATTTCAGGTGCTACATATTCAACTTTTTCCAAAATGTGTGCTTAAATAAAAAAAAAGCTTATTGCTTGCACGTTTTGAAAAAATTCCAGATTGAGCACATTTTCTCATTTTAATTGATTAATAATGTTTACTGGTCATAAAAGTTATGAACAAAAAATTGCCATAATTGTAGAACCAATAGGAAACTCTTCTGAATTTAAAGAAATTTGAATTTTCAAATCCAAAGAACAAAGAATGTTTTGTAGTCATGGGTGGCAACTTTTACGATACAATAATATGAAATCAGAAAAAAGTAGGAAAACAAATTGTATTGAGAATTTGCAATAAAAACTTTCAAATTTCAACAAAAATGTGTATATGATAAAATTAATGTGAAACGGAAATACGGAAAAACGAGTAATGAAGAGCGCATCCTGCTATAAATGGTTTGCTCTAATGTTGATTTTATTTAAAGTAAAACATATTATTCAAATGAGGCTAAATTATAGTGCTCTAATTTATAAATTAACATTAAAAGGAAATAATAAAGTTTCTTTTCTAAATCCCTATCCGGAATTTCTTTTTCTTCTTCTCTCGCAATATCGTTAACAGAGCAGTAGCAGCTAATGGGATCTTTTAATTCTGTTTTTTACCGGCCCATGACGTGTTCGTTGTTCTCTTATTTGGGAGAAAACAGAAAAAGATCCAGTTCGAGTTAAAGCAATTCGAGGGGACGCTGGAAAGTGTGTGCTTTTTGTACTGTTAGTGCTGCAAGGTAAGTGCACTGGAGTTCACTTTGTTCATTTCTTCTACCATCCCCGAAAATCTTTTTATATATTCTATTCCCTCTTTACTTCTCTCTGTTCTATAAACGTTTCGTAAACTCATCGGAAAGTCCGCTGCTGCATATTGGTTCTAGTCCAGAATAGGTTCGTTTCACTGCCCTGCCTTTCTTCTATTTTACCAGCAAATGGTAATTTTTTAAAGGAATTACACTATTATCATTGTATTGTTCACATTTATCAGTCACTTTCTTCCCTAGGGTTGAAAATTCAATTTTCGACCCCCTCCACAGGCATCGAAAGTCGAATTTTCAATTGAGGTATGATGAAAAAGTTACTTCCATTCCTAATTATAATTTTCTACTTTAAACACGCCCCAAGCAGTTCTCTTCATTTATTAGGATGGTCCCAATTAGATGGGTTGAACTATAACTCAATAAATAGGATTTCGAATATTATTGATCAATGCCTGTTTTGAATTTTCGCGCCTTTGATACCTGTCGGTAAACAAAATACCTGTTGAACCATGGTATGAGGTACGCTGACCGAAATGCAAGACGAACGAATTAATTAAATATCAAATAATGACGTAGTTAAAGAACGGTTTTGAGTAATGACATAAGTAACCTGATAATGTGAGCTTCTCACAAAAAATACAGACATCATGATCAGATTTAAATTATAATTTACAGGTCATTTCTTTCAAAGCCCGACACCATACCACACTCTTCTCTACGGCGATTGAAAATACAATTTATTGTTCTTTTCACATCTACAAAATGACTCTATTATAATTTATTCAACTTTTTTTAATTTGACTAATTTCAAACCAATCTATTTAGGATTTAAATCAGCGGTTGATGGTAAAATATTTTTTCCTTGAATCTATATAAATAAATTATTTTGAAAATTAATTATAATAAAGTTCGATGATCTGTGTTTCAAATTGGAGATTCTTTAGTTTGAATCTGAAGAACGATTGTCATTATGTTAGTTTTATTTTTAAACAATTTTTCATTTCAAATTATTTTATTCCATAGGGTCTAATTTAAAAATGTTCATATTTAGGTCTGTTAGTTTTACTTGGTACATTTAGCAAATTTTTAATAGGCATTATTCTTACTGCTAAGACAATTTCAAATAATAAGCGTTTGAAATTTAAAAATTTTGATTTTGTAATATTAGACAATTTCTAGACGTTTTAATTTGAACAATTTCTGGATTATTAATTTTGCATGCCAATTTTTCAAATTCCAACAATTTTTTATTAAAGATTCAAAAAATATTGGTATGTGAAATTTAAAAATGTGACTAAAAATGTTCATGAAAACTTTCAAGATCTGATACAAATACATAAAAAATATTGGCATCTATTGAAATATTGAAATTGCGAATGTGTTTTTTTTTCAAACATATCTTACTAACTGAAAAAAACAGAAGTGATTTTTTGTTGTCAGTAATTTTCAGATAGATAGAGTTGAATTTTTTCGCATCGAAACAAAACAAAATTCGATAGAGTTGACATGGTAACCATTTCCAATGTGGTCGGTAAATCTTAAACGCGAAGGACATTTTTGTTGCAGTAAAGATTACTCTGAAATCACTGTGAAAATTACATTTCGTTTTTTCTGTGTTATACTTAAAGTGGCTGAGCTTAAAACGAATTTTGAACGCTGGGGCGGTGTAGCTTACACATATGTACTAATCTAAAATTCTTTAAGATTGGGTGGCTCTGGCTTATTGGACATTCCGCAATTTCTTCTGTAGTCAATTCTGTGATCTCGCCGTTGTACATATTTATTTTCGCCCGTTTTCCTAACACAGACATATAGGCAGGTGTATATACTCCACGAAAAGCTGCTTGTTTTTTCAAAATATTTTCCAAAATTGCGTAGACGTCACCATTGGGCATTGCTAAAACAAGTTTTTCTTCGGTTGGTATTGGCCGAAGGGCATAATCTTTGGTTCTCAAATAAATTGGTTTATTTTCAGGAAAAATGTATTTTCGAATTTGGAATATCCGGTCCGGATTCTTGTTTGGAATAAATTGAATGAATCTAAGTTCTTCAATTTTCATTCCAAGTATTTTAAAAGGACGCTGCTTGGGAGGAGATCTAGACCTGGCACGAAGAGACGGCTCGATAGGAGGAAGAGTCTCGGCAGAAGAATGAGGTCTGGCAAGAGGAAGAGTCCTTTCTGGAGAATGTCTGTCGAGAGATTGAGGAGGTCCACAACGTGGAACATCAGGAATATGGTCGCTATTAGGCAACTGTGAAGTCGATTCTGCAACAAGAAATAGAGGAATACATTTTTCTGAAAGTACAAGGATAGACTTTCTGTTTCAATAATTGATATTATAATATTTACAATCAACATAGTCGATTAGAGAATGCGGATATACGAGCTGCACTGTTATATTTTACAAAGTCTACAATTAAAATATCAGGGATGATGGAAGTGTATCAAACATTATTTATCTCGAGTACTCACACCTGAAGGCTCACATGATGGAAGCACAGGAAAAAAACTTCCATCGACAGCTCCTTGACAAGAGGATGCATGAGATCTTCCACATAAATGTGAAAAATCAGTCGATGTTTCTTGAGCTAACCAGTGGGTTTCATTTTGATCCTCGCGATGATAGCTGCGAAGCGTGTCATGGCCTGCCCGAACTTTTGAAATTTTGGCCCTCATTTTGTGCTCGCGATTCTGAATCTATAATTTTTGACACTAAATTCGAAATCAGCGACCCCGAAATCCCGATGTACGGATAATTAGTTTTTTCTCAAGAGATTAGGATCTAGATCTGATTCCAGGCTTAATTTTTTAAAGATACCTTGGAATCTATCTGAATTTCGACCAAGAGCCTGTCTCTCAACGATTTGTAAATGCTTGACAGCTGTAATTGCAGATAAAGCTTGCTCTTGTGATGAACATAACATCCTGACATAACAACAGAAAGGATGTTGCAAGAACTTGTGGGGCAGTAAAGAACTAGTCACCATTGACGCTGTGGCTATGGCGCAAGTTGGAAGACATCAAAGAAACTTGTACTTGGCTCACGTTGACTACAGAAAGCATTCCTTTCGGTACTGCATAATTATTTGCTTGAAGTTTCAGAAGTTTACAAAATCTGCCGAAGTGTAATCGACTTCTTAGGTCGTGCGATGATTCTTTGGGGAACGAGAATCAGGTGCTTTGATAATGGACAACAAATGCATTAAACTAGTGTATTATGCTTCCGTTTAGCATTGAATCCATTGATTAAAATATTGAATAGCATGTCTCATGGGTTCAGAGAACATGATAACTAGGATGGTCATCAACTGATTCTTATTTCATACATGAATGACCTGATACAGATACCAGATATCCATACAGATACCTGACCAGATACATCAGCAAAGTTTCACAAATAAATATAAACGTGTACATCTCATAGTAGCAACGAAGAATAATTTCAGGGCTAGTTTTAGGTATCACAATAAGACTCAGAAAAAACAGTCTCGAGTGGTACTGAAACAGCTTTTTACGACCGCGTGCAAAAGCGCTGGCTAAAGTTTGATGCCAGCTATGAACTAATCCGCTGGCGGCGCTGCTGCGCTTCTTGCTGACAGATACATTAGGCTATATGACAAATGTAAATAAAAAATAAGGTAATAATGAAAGAAATAAGTTTCAATGATTTATAGTGTGCGTAAAAGAAATTAATTATTTTAACCCTTGAAGCGTCATGCTATGTAATAATAACACAAAGTGCCATGTGGGGTCGTGGGCGAGCGCCGTCGGAAAATGTCATATTGCAAAGAGAGTAGCCGTTATTTCAATTCCAAAAAATTACTGAATACTCTTCAACTGTCCTCCTAGTGTGTGGATAAGGTTTTATTGAAGCACAAATTTTCGCTGCGTGTTAGAATAATAAAAATCTTACGAAAACGTGAAAAGTGACTTTTTCGCGAAAAAATCATAACTCAGTCAATTTTTGATATTTTAAACTAAAAATTTAACTTGTAATTCTCGGAATATAGCTCTTCAAGAAAAAAAAATTTATTATAGTGCAGCTTTGAAAAAGGTGGGGTCGTGGGCGACCCCCGACGAGACGGCGACTGCTTCACACGTATACAGAAGCTGAACTAATCTACGCAGCCACTTGCCAACTGTGTCGATCGAAAGAAGAGATGTTCAACTAACGCTGAAGGGCACCACTGAACCCGAATTAAAAAAGGTGGCTTCAGTATAATCGTGTGAAAAAAATGTGGGGTTTTCTCATACCCCGTGGGCGCTTTAAGGGTTAATGCTATAGATTGATGCAGATTTTCGTATAAATTGAACGCCATTGCAACAAAAACGAGACCATCAGATTTAGTGTGGTTGTGGCCTAATATTATTTTATTCATAATTATAAAAATATTCATTGTTTTTTGAATTTATTCATCACATAAATGTCAGACTTTTCATAGTTGTAGCAAGAGCGCATTTATCAGGCGCTTCCTGAAATAATTGTGATTCTTCTCATATTCTACAGATTTTTTCGAAAATTTTTTCTCAAGACATTGAAAACAAGATTCCATGGGTCTAAAATATTTCCCAGTACAAAAGATTATCAATAGTTTTGAACTATCAGTATGAAAACTATTTGAAAAACCAATACTTCTGTTCTCATTCTTTTAATTGTGCTAGGGTTACCTTCATTATTCGCACGTTTGTTACTCATCCCAAAATTCTCCAGAAAGTCTCTTGTTTCGGGCTGCATTCCTGATGATATTTCTGTGGAAAGAGAAAAAAGATATAAGTTAGTTAGAGCCTATTAATATTCCGCGGTAGTAAAAGAACGCGATTGTGTAACATTTTATTCGTATTTACAAGTGATTACTTCAAGGCTTTGGTTTCGTAACTTAAAAATTCGACAAAAAGCGATCAAAATTGAATTTTCTGATTTTGAGGTATAAAGGTTTCATTGAAGAAACTCTAAAACTCTAATTAAGATATGTAAGTCCTATAAATCTGTCTTTATACCTAAAGTAGCAAAAAAATGATACTAATAATAATGATGGTTTATTATCACAAAGTGTACATAGTATTTAATATTCATAATTGTATAACATATATATGCTCCAACGTACTTACTATAAAAAAAAATATTGGAAAAATGATATTAATTTATTCTTCACTTACCAATAAAATTAAGAGTAATTCCCAAGGCTAAGACCAGATTAAAAAGGCTCGTCATTTTTTCAAATTTAGGAAAAACTGTATATCGCAGAATTTTCAGAACAGCGTAACTAATGAATATTCAGATGTTTCGTGTATATGTACTATTTTGAGATATTTGTTCTTCCCCTTCCAGAGAATAAATCTCGTATGTGGATGATATTAGGACGTGGTAAAATTAAAATTTTAAATCAGTATAACATAATCAATTTAGTAGAAGTCAAACTCTTGCATGTCTATAATTATTTTACCTTGAAAAGCTCAGATAACTTAATGAAGTATAGAAGAGCAAATATTAAATCGCTCTTTGACAAACATTTTTCAGGCAAGTCCTTTACGTAATTAAAATTCATATAAGATCATAGGTTAGATAAGGCTTTTTCCTGAAGAAATGTATTTTTTTCCAATCCTTTTCAGCACCATTTTTTCTGCAACATAATTGATCAAACGAAAAAAGTAACCTATGAAACAATATTATTTTATCATAGATTCATCAGTTCTAAAAACAAACAAAAAAAGTTTTTTTTACTGAAATTATCCTTCGATAAGTTAAAAGGGATTTCAAAACTAAATATGAGACATTAGGTAACACCTGGTGTAACCTTTAATAATAATTTCTATAAAAAATGTATTAATCTACCATCTACTCGTAAACAAATTAATTTTGTTTTCAATTTTTTTGGCGTTAGCTTAATTAGCAGCATTTATAGTTGCTTTAAATAGATAATAAATAACAATAAATTGTCCAAAAATATGAATTTCCAAAAAACAGTTGAAACCTCAACCGAGTGTGGAGTTCGGGTAAAAGAAATAAGGAAATTTTGTGTGAATTTGGAAGAAAAAAAAATTTAGATCCGCGTCGATATATTAAATACCAAACAAAACATAGCAGTTGCATTTTCAATCAAATAGTTGAATTTGAAACCCAAAAGATGAATTTTTTAGAGAAGATTTGAATTTTCCACCAGAATTGTGAATTTTTTGACTAAAAAGTTCATTTTTAGCCAGAGAAGAGGAATTTTTAACTAAGAAAGATAACTTTTCTACTATAAAAGTTAAATTTTCAATCCAAAAGGACGGATTTTCAACAAAAGAGTTGAATCCTGAACCAGAAATATGAATTAGAAAAAAAAGTTAATTTTCAAATAGTTTAATTTTCTACCAAATTGTTGAATTTTCAACTAAAAAAAGATTTTGATTTTGAAAGAAATGGTTGAAATATACAAAAAATGACGAATTTTCAACAAATAGTGGAATCCTCAACCAAAACAAATTAATGTTGAACCAAACAGGTGCATTTTTAACCAAAAATGATACATTTTTAAACAAGAAGATCCATTTTTTTGAAGGACACATTTTCAGCAAAACACATGAATTTTCTACAAGAAAAGATCAATTTTCAAATTAAAATATAAATTCTGAACCAAATATGAGTAATAAAAAAAATAATTTTTCAAGGAAAGAGTTTTACATTCAACCGGAGGGTTGAATTTTCAACCAAAAACTTGATTTTTTGACCTAGAGGATAATTTTCAACAAAAAATTGAATTATCAACAAAATACATGAAATTTCAACCAAGTACTTGAATTTTCAACAAAAAATGAAATGGTTAAATCTTTACTTAAAAATAGTAATTTTTAACGAAAAATAAAATGAATTTTCAATAAAATAGTCAACAAAAAAATCAAGTTAAATCAAATTTAACAGAAAATATGAATTTTCAACTAGAAAAGATCAATTTTCAATTTGAAATATCAATTTTCAACCAAAAAGAAAACAAATTTTCAGCATATTAGTTAAATTTTTAACAAAAGAGATTTCTTTTTAACTATAATTATGAATCTCGAAAAAAAATTATTTTTAAGAAGAGTTCAAAATTATGCGAAAGAAGGTGAAAAGGAAAATTCTTCAATTATCTGAAAAAAATGTTCGTGTTTATTTCTTAGGATAACTAAAATAAAATAATGATAACTAATAAAAAAATTTATTTTATTTTGCAATAGCTTGATAAGCAGTTCCGGCCCGATATACAGGAATTGATAACACATACATTTAATATAATAGAGTTTAATATAAAATCGAAAATTTCACATTGTGGACACACTCTATTTGAGTGCGAAGCGTGAGACAAATGATGAGCATGTATTCGTTTTTATACGTATAAAGCAGAAGTTTTCAACACTTTTGAATGAAACAATTTTAAATTAAATGCCGTTGAACTCAAAAATTGTAAATTTGAAGCCCTTATAAATTCCACTGTTTAAAAATTTCTGATGATTGAATATAAATCTATGCTACTTCATCATTTGTAATGCTCTAAATTTGGGGTAATTAATGAAATTGTGAATTTCTCGAATTATATACTTTTAAGTAATTTTAAGTTAGAAATATGAAAAATTTAACAGTAAAAATGTATTTCAAACTATGCCCTTTTTGGATTAGAAGTTATATTATTGTGATTTTGAATAGTTTCAAAAAAATGATTGTGCCATTTTTATTGACGCAATAAAATTCAAAAGTTTCACTTCCGAATAATTTTTTTTTTTAATTGAGCAATTAAATTTTGTAATGTTTAAAGTTTAAATTTAGCACTCGGAAATTTTAACGATTCAAGGTTTTCTATTTCAGACAATTCAGTTCCCTATTGTTTCGTTATGAATATTTCATTCAAAATAGCTCATTTCAAATGAACAGTCAAATATTGCTAAATATTTCGAAGAAAATACTTTTTGTAAATTAATAGTTTCGAAATGAATAATACTTCATTACAAACTTTGTAATAAAGTATTATAGACTGGAACAATATTTCAATAGGAATCAAAAATTGAATATAAGCGTTTTATTGAACAGGTTCCGAATCATTGTTTAAAAGAAATTGATCAATTTTTCATATTCGAACTGCAGTTCAATTTTGAAAATTATGCATAAATTCATATTCAAAGTTGATCAGCTCAAAACGTTTTTATCAAAAATTTCAAATTTTGAACGCTTTTAATTTTTCATTGTTCAAGTCTTTCAAACTGAGTTTCAAAATTCTTCATATTGCAAACGTATGCTTAAAAATGAAGACTTAGAATGGACGATTCTCAAAGTGAAAAATTGTAGAATTCCAAAAATTCCTGGCAATTTTCCCGCTTTGCCGGTTTCTCGGTTCAGCCGAATGAGCTTTCAAAGATGAAAATTCGAAAATACATTTGTCAATGTGTTGATATTCAATTTGAAAATGTCTAAGGTTAGAATGGGTACACACGTACTAATCTAAAATTCTTTAAGATTGAGCTGTTCTTGCTTATTGGACATTCATCAATTTCTTCTGTGGTCAATTCTGTAACCTCTCTGTTATGCATGTTTATTTTCCCCCGCTTTCCCGTCGAAGATAAAGTAACAGCTTTATATAGTCCACGGAAATACGCTTGTTTTATCATATTTTTTTCCAAAATTGCATAGACATCACCATTGGGCATTGCTAATACAATTTTTTCTCCGGTTGGTATGGGCCCAAGGACATTTTCTTTGGTTTTCAAAAAAATTGGTTTATCGGGAGGAAAAGTGTATTTTCGAAGTTCTAATATCCGGTTCGTATTCTTGTTTGGAATAAATCTGAAGCATTTGATTAGTTCTTCAATTTTAATTCCAAGTATTTTGAAAGAACGCTCCATGAGAGGAGGAGACCTGGACCTGGAACGAAGAGACGGATCGGCAGGAGGGAGAGTCTCGGCAGAAGAATGATATCTGGCAAGAGAAAGAGTCCCTTCTGGACAATTTCTGCCAGGATAATAATAAGGTCCGCAACGAGGAACACCATGAATATGGTCGCGATTAGGCAGAATGTCTAACTGTGAACTCGATTCTGCAACAAGAAATACAGAATTAAATTTTTCTAAAAATACACGGATAGACTTTCTATTTTGATAATTGATATTATAACATTCACAATTAACATGGTCGACTACAGAATGCGGATATTCGAGCTGCAGAGTTATATATTCCAAAGTCTACAATTAAAATATCAGGGGTGAGGAAAATTAAAATGTGAAGAATTAAAATCAAACTTGAAATCATTCATCTCGAGTATTCAGTCGTGGTGGCTCAGACAGGAAAAAACTTCCAGCAACAGCTCTTTGACAAGAGGATGCACGAGATCTTCCAGATGAATATGAAGGATCAGTCAGCGATTCATAAGTGCATTACAGCTGTAATTGCAGATAAAGTTCCCACTTGTAGTGACGAGAATAATATCCTAACAGAACAACAGGAATGATGCTGCAAAATCTTGCGGGGTAGTAAAGATCTAGTGACCACTTACGTTGTGGCCATGACGCAAGCTACTCTCTCTTTGGTACTACATGATTATTTCACATTCACACTCTATATCTTTATTGCGATCAGCGTCTCTCAAGTTGTTCTATCTAGGATTTCCTTTATTTTGTCTGCAAGCTCTATTTGTTTTTCTGGTTTCTGTAAATTCTCTATCTTGTCGTCTGTTCCGCCATTTTGGTTCTCTTCCTTCTCCATCCTTGACCTAAGTTAATTTTTGAGACTACAAGATTTCATATTTCACATCAACCGTTTCACAATCAGAAGCCCTCATAACCCTTTTTTCTCTTACTAGTTCTCTCAGTCTTCCATCTGCGACAATAAAGTTGATCATACTATGGCTAACGTCTCTGCTCCAGGTATGCTACAGGTATACAGGTTCTATGCCTAAACCGAGTATTTTTAATAAACAAGCCCTTTTCTAAGCATAAGCTGATCAATATGTCTTGGTTCCCATTTGTTTTAAGATGTCTAAAATTATCAAACACCCTTTCCGTGACCTCGCTTCGGACTTAAACTCATCCGTTCATACCTCCTAGGACCTAGTAGAATGATCCTTTCGCAAGTGCCCATAGTGCCATTTTAAGTGTCTCATAAGGCGTCTTTTGCTTCACTCCTTTCACCATCAACTGGGGTGTAGCAGAAATGTTAAATAATCTTTGGATTCAAACATTCTATCGAACCCTAAAAAATCTGGGGGCTACAAAGCCATGCCCCTTGACATGCTGCGTTGCTCTCTTATTCATAATCAGACCGACTCTTTGACAACCATGTGAATCGCTATCTACTCCTGACCATAGTTCGAGACCGTTCTTTACCTCCCGATTTCCTATTATTATACCGTCTCATCCTTTTCTCTTTGTTTCAGCAACACATAAGATATCTAGCTTCCTTTCTAGAATTGTTCCTTATAATACAAAGTCCCGTGAAATAGCGTATAAGCTGATATTTTCTCTCAATTCCTGCGCATACGTTTTTTCATAAACCATTAAAATATTTTTACAAACCCCATGATACTGCATGAGCATATTTCCTGAAATTCCAGGAAAATCAATCAAAACACCCTGGAATTCATCGAAATTCCTTGAAATCCTCAAAACTCTTATACAAATTTTGTAATAAAAATACTCATCTTTGAATGAGCCTAATTGTCATTGACACCAGGCGTGAATTCTGTGATCTTTTTATATTGTAATTAGCAATTTTAATTGTTTGAATTTGCAAGAGCGCATTTATTAGTAGACGCTTCCTAAAATAGTTATGATTCTTTTTGTATTCTACAGAAAAACCTTATAGAACAGCAAACTTCAAAAGGAAAAGAGCCTGCAAAAAGGTGCTCAATAAATATTTTTTCAACATTTTTTCTCTAAAACGTTGGGAAAAAGGTTCAATGCGTGTAAAACATTTCCTACCACAAGAGATCATCAATCGTTTTAAACTGTTTAAGAACCCAACACTTCTGCTTTCAAATTTTTATTTGTACTAGGAATACCTTCATTATTCGCATGTTCGTTACTCATCCCAAAATTTTTCAGCAAGTCTCTTGTTTCGGGCTGCATGGCTGATATTTCTGCGAAAGGACAAAAACGATTTAGGAATTTGTAATTATAAGACTGTATTAGAAGTAGTAAAATTCCATTTTATTTCATGTAAGTCAGTTACAGCCTAGCAATGATTGTAATGATTGTAAAAGAACGCAGTTGTGTAACATTTTATTCGTATTTACAAATGATTACTTCAAGGTTTCAGTTTCGACTTGAAAATTCGACAGAGAGCGATTAAAATTGAATCTTCTGATATTTGTGGCATAACGTTTTCATTGAACTAAACTATAAAACACTAATTAAGATAATTTTAATGATTTGAGATTATGATGAAAAATTTAATAATTGATTAATTTATAATAGAGATGTTCCACCTTACTCACTAAAAAAAATTATAATAATTTATTCTTTACTAACCAATAGAATAAAGAATAACGTCCAGGGCTAAGATCAGATTGAGAAGGATCCTCATATTTTATGAATGTGAGAAAAACTATGTATCGCAGAATTTTGAGAACAGTGGAACTAATGAATATTCTGATGCTTCGTGTATATATATATACTACTCTGAAATATTTTTTCCCCACCCTGAGCCTAAATTACGTGTATTCATAATTTTAAGACTTGGTGAGATGAAGTTTTTTAATTATTATCACACAATCCATTCAGTAGAAGACAAACTCTCGTACGGGTTTAACTATTTCACCTTGAGAAGCTCACAAAAGTTGATAGTGTAAAAAGAGTAAATATCAAATAGCTCTTTGACAAACATACTTTTTCCGTAATTTAAATTCGTATAAGATCATAGCTTAGATAAGGCTTCTTTCTGAAGAATTTTTTTGTTTCAATCCTTTTTAGCAGCTTTTTTTCTACTGAAATGATGACCCTTCAACAAAAAAATGTATCCTTTACAGATCAGTTCAACTTTTAAAGAAGTAGTGGAATTTTCAAACAAAAAAGGTCATTTTTCAATGAAAAATGTAATTGTTGATACTGCAACTGAAAAATATTTTGATTTTAAATGAAAAACAATTAAGATATACCAAAAGTGACGAATTTTTGGCAAGATAGTTGAATCATCAACCGAAACAAATTAATTTTCAACCAAACAGTTGCATGTTTAACCAAAAAGAAAAAATTTCAATCAAGAAGAATAATTTTTTACCAAAAAGGACGAATTGAAGAAGCACATGGATTATATATCGAAACAGATCAATTTTTATTTCAAAATATCAATTTTCTACCAAAAATGGAATATTTACATTATCAGTGAAAAAAATGAATTATTAAGAAAAACAAAACCGAATTTGTAGCAAAATAGTTAACTTTTGAACCAAAGAGATAAATTTTGAACAAAAATGATGAAAAATACTCATTTTCAAGGAAAGGGTTAAACATTCAACCAAAGAGTGGAATTTTTAAACATAAAGTTCATTATTTAACAAACAAGTTTACTTTTCCACCCAAAAGGCGAATTTTCAACACAATAGTTGAATCCTTAACGAAAATAGATTGATTTTCAACCAAGCATTTTCATTTTTAACCAGAACCGTGAAACAGGAATTAATAACACATACATTTGATGTAATAGAGTTTAATATAATAGAGAAAATTTCACATTTTCAATTAAACCATTTCAAATTAAATGCCGTAAAACTGCAAAATTGTAAATTTTTAATTTCTATAAATTAAACAGTTCAAACATTTCTGGTTATTAAATGCTAAATATTTCAAAAGCAATTCTTTTCGAAATAAATCATTTCAAATTGAATGGATTATAAATGGAGTGTCATAGACTGAAACAATATTCGAATAGGATTTGAAATTGGATATAAGCGTTTCATTATTGACCGGATTCAGAATCATCGTTAAAAATAAATTATTGTTCAATGTTTAGTATTCGAACTACAGTTAAATTAAAAAAATCACGAATCAGTTTATATTCAAAAATTCCCGGCCATTTTCCAGTTTTCTTTGTATTCCGGTCCAGCTGAAGGAGCTTTAAAAGATGGGAATTAAAAATCACAGTTTTCAACGTTTTGACCCTTGTGGCTCATACGCGTACTATTTTAAAATTCTGTAGTATTGGGTTATTCTGGCTTATTGGACATTCTGCACTTTCTTCTGGGGTTAGTTCTGTAATCTCGCCGCTGCGCATGTTTATTTTCGCCCGTTTTCCCGACAAAGACAAATAAACAGGTTTATATAGTCCACGAAAATATGCCCTTTTTTTATATATTTGTTCAAAAATTGCAAAGACGTCACCATTGGGCATTGCTAATACCATTTTTTCTCCAGTTGGTATGGGACCAAGGACATTATCTTTGGTTTTTAAAAAAATTGGTTTATCGGGAGGAAAAGTGTATTTTCGAAGTTCGAATATACGATTCGGATTATTGTTTGGAATAAACCGATAAAATCTAAGTTCTTGAATTTTAATTCCAAGTAGTCTTAAAGAATGCAGCCTTGGAGGAGGAGATCTGGACCTGGAACGAAGAGAAGGTTTGGAAGAAGGAAATTTCTCGGCAGAGGAATGAGGGCTGGCAAGAGGAATAGTCCTTTCTGAAGAATGTCTTCCACGAGAATTAGAAGGTCCACGACGAGGAAAATCATAATTGTGATCGCTTTCAGGCAAACGGTCGAACTGTGAACTTGATTCTGCAACAAGAAGAAGAAGATTAAATTTTTTTCAAAGTACACGAATGGAATTTCAGTTTCAGATGATGAAAGCATAGAAAAAAAATTCGACCAACAGCTCCTCAACAAGGGGATGCACGAGATCTTCCACGTAAATGTGAAGGGTCAGTCGATGTCGCTTGAGCTAACAGAAAATTTTCATTTTTATGTGCCAAGATTGTGACATTTCCTCTTTAGCATACCGTTTTCATCGTCGGAACGATAGCTGCAGAGCGTGTGATTCATACCCCAAACTTTTGAAATATTGGCCACCATATTGGATCCGCCACTTTGAATTTATGTTTTTTGACATCAGATTCAAAATCAGCGACCCGGAAACTCTATACAGGAAAAATTGTAGTTCATTTCAAGAGATAAGGATCCAGATCTGATGCCAGTGTTCACAGTTGCTACATGTATGTTGCCTAAAAAACCAGACGCTCAATATCCATATGAATTTTGACGAATAGCCTGTCTTCCAATGATTTATCAGTGCCTTGGAGCTGTAATTTCAGGTAAAGTTCACACTTATTGTGACGAGAATAACACCCAAAGAGAACAACAGAAAGGATGCTGCAAAAATTCGCAGGGCAGTAAAGATCTAGTGACCATTGACGTTGTGACGATGACACAAGCTGGGAGACATCAAACAAACTTGCACTTGGCTCACGTTGACTACAAGCAAGCATTCCTGCTACATGATCATTTGCTTGAAGTTTGAGAAGCTGACAAGATCATGGGCAACCAAAGATAACTAGATGAATACACATCCCGACAGGCATCTTTCAAGAAGAATACTTCATTACATTCTGGTTCTGCTTATCCTTGAATCCATTGGTTGAAACACTGAATAGCATGTATCATGGGTTCAGAATAATTGATAACGAGGATGTTCATCAACTGACACACCTTCTATACATGGATGACCTGAAGCTACACGCTAGTTCAAACCAGATACTGCAGCAAAGTTTTACAATTAAATATAAACATGTGCATCTCATAAGATTCAACTACCAATTGCATATACAAAAATAAGAACATCGATTCCTTGTTTCTCGAAATGGAATGGTTTCACAATTAAATATGAATGTGTGCATCTCCTTAGAATGGACTTGCAATTGGGTATAGAAAAATGATAAAAACGGTTTCTCGAAGCACTGAAAACATTTTGCCTACGCTCACATAATTCCGGTGAACCTAGCCGCCCTTTCCAGATTTGAAAACATTTCCAAAGGACAAAGCTAGCAAGGGATTTTAAGACATTACAAAGTATTGTAAAGATTTTAATGAAATTCGAAGCCGTTTCGAAGAAATCAAGGGAATTCGCAGGTGTTTTCTACGAAAAGTTTAATTCTGCAGAATTATGAGCGGTCTGAAACCGTTCCTTTGTTTCTTGTCTACTTTCTGAACTAATTCCTTCAATATTTTTGGATAATTTTTTCCAATGCTGATCATCCGATGATCGTTTCCCATATAATAATTTTCTATAGTGAATTTCCTATAATTGCGAAAAAATTATAAGAAGGTCATAATAAGAGGATATTCTTCTGTAATATTTTCTCGTAAGGGTCCAGTATGCATGCTTCAAAAGGGAAAGAGCCTAAAAAGAAGGTGCTCAATAAAAAATATTTGTTCGAAAATTTTTCTTTAAAACTTTGGAAACAAGGTTCCATACATGTAAAAAAGTTCCAAGTACAAAAGATTATCAATAGTTTTTAACTAGTAATGTAGAAACTGTTTCAGGAAGCAACACTTCTGTTTTAATTTTTTTATTTGTACTAGGTATACCTTCATTATGTTCGTTACTCATCCCAAAATTTGCCAGCAAGTCTCTTGTTTCGGGCTGCATTCCTGATGATATTTCTGTAAAAAAACAAGAAAGATTGATAAATTTGTAATTTCAGAAATGTAGTACAAATGTATTACAAATAGTAGAACCATAATTCGATTATTCAGGTTTATTTCGTAGAAGTCAGTTACAGCCTACCAATGATTCGCGGTTGTAAAAGAACGTGATTGTGTAACATTTTATTCGTAGTTACAAATGATAACTTCAAGGTTTCGGTTTCTAAACTTGAAAAGTCGGCACATAAGTAGCAAAAAAATGATACTGATAATGATTGTTTAATATCACAGAGTTTACATAGTATTATACATTCATTGATGTATAATAGATATATTCGAACGTACTTACTATAAAAAATAAAATATTAAACAATGATAATTTTTTTTCACTCACCAATATAATTAAGAATGAAGTCCAAGGCTAAGACCAGACTAAAAAGGATCCTCATTTTTTTAATGTAAGAAAAACTGTTTTGAGAACAGCGTAACTAATGAATATTCTGATGTTTCGTTTATATATACTGTTCCAAGATATTTGTTTTTCCCTCCCCGAGCATAAATCACTTATATTGATAATTTCAGGACTTACTTAGATGATGTATTTAAATTATTAACACATAATTCGTTTAGTAGAAGATGAATTCTCGCATGTGTATAGTTATTTCACCTTGAGAAGCTCAGAGAACTTGGGCAATTTTTTCACGTAATCAAAATTATTTCAAGATCATGAATTAGATAAGGCTTCTCTTCAAAGAAATATTTTCATTCATCGTTTTTAGCACCATTTTTTACAATATAATTCATCAAAAGTAGAAAAGTAACCTATGAAACAGTAACAGTTTTATCATAGATTTATCAGTTCAGAAAACATTTTTTTTCACTGAAATTATCCTACAATGAGTTGAAAGTTATTTTAAAACTAATTATGAAACATTAAAAAATGAACAATTGCTTGCCCGAAAACATGAATTTTCAACGAAACAGCCAAAAAAATGTAGCAGTTACATTTTCAACCCTTTAATTGAATTTTGAAGCCAAAAAGGTGAATTTTTTTCTAAGATAACTTTTCTACCAAGTAGTTGAATTTTCAATTGAAAACAGAGGTTTACCGTCAAAAATCTGATAGAAACTTTATTAAAAAAATGAATTTTACAAGAATAATTTTTCAACCGAAAACCCTAATTTCTAATTATATATAAATAATAAAATCTATTCAATCACTCGAAATTTCTTGTTATTGAATGCTAAATATGCCAAAAACAATTCTTTTTGGAAATAATTCCAAATTTAATGAGTTAGAAATGGAGTATTACAGACTGAAACAATATTTGAATAGCACTTGAAATTTACTATAAAAGTTTTATTATTGAACAGATTCAGAATCATCGTTCAAAATAAATAATTGTTCAATTTTTAGTATTCAGTTATGAAAATCATGAATCAATTTATATTCAGCGTTGATCAGCTTAAAACGTTTTTTATCAACAATTGTGAATTTTGAACACTTTTAATTTTAAATTCTTCAAGTTCATCAAACTGCAATTTGAAATTCTTCACATTAAAAACGCACTCTTAAAAAGGAAGATTTAAAATGTAAAATTTTCGAAGTAAGAAGAAGTCAAAAAGAAATTCACTGTTATTTCCCAGTTTTTCCAGGTCTCTGAAAATTCCTGGCCATTTCCCAGATTTTTCGGTCCAGCCACAGGAGCTTTAAAAGATGGGAATTAAAACTCAGAGTTTTCAATGTTTTGACCTTTGCGGTTCATACGCGTACTATTTTAAAATTCTGTAAGATTGGGTTATTGTGGCTTATTGGACATTCCGCGATTTCTTCTGGGGTCAATTCTGTAATCTCGCCGTTGTGCATGTTTATTTTCGCCCGTTTTCCCGACAAAGACAAATGAACAGGTTTGTATAGTCCACGAAAAGATGCCTTTTTCTTTACATTCTGTTCAAAAATTGCAAAGACGTCACCATTGGGCATTGATAATACAAGTTGTTCTTCGCTTGGTATGGGCCCAAGGACTCCTTTGGTTCTCAAATGAATTTGTTTATCGGGAGGAAAAGTGTATTTTCGAAGTTCGAATATCCGGTTCGGATTCTTGTTTAGAATAAACCGAAAAAGTCCAAGTTCTTCAATTTCAATTCCAAGTACTTTTAAAGAATGCTGCCTGGAAGGAGGAGACCTGGCCCTGGTATGAAGAGAAGGCCCGGCAGGAGGAAATTTCTCGGCAGAAGAATGAGGTCTCTCAAGAGGAAGAGTCCTTTCTGTCTGCCAGGAGAATTCTCCGGGAGAATGTCTGCCAGGAGAATGAGAAGGTCCACAACGAAGAACACCAGGAATATGGTCGCTATTAGGCAAACCGTCAAACTGTGAAGTCGATTCTGCAACAAGAAATAGAGGATTACATTTTTCTTGAACTACACGGATAGACTTTCAATTTCAATAATTTATATTATCACATTCATAATTCATCTCGAGTACTTACTCCTGAAGGTTCGGATAAAGAAAGCAAAAAAAAAAATTTTCATCAACATATGGACTATCTGATCTTTCGATAATTCCTGAATGTAACATCTCTTCAATAGCTTTGTCAACCGACTTACGATGAGAAAATGGAACGGGGTACGCACGAACATTTCATGCTCCTTAACTTTGATTTTATATGGTTCAATTAAAGCACTTTCTTTTTTTGGTGAAAATAATTTACGAAAATCAGACATAAATTCAATGAAGGTATTCCGTTCCTCATCGCTAAATCTCGTAACGACCGAACACCGTCTAAGAAACTATCATCCTCAGATGAGATTTCACGACAATATTTTGATACATCAAGTTCTGATTTTAGCATCTTCATAATTGCTAAAACCAAAATCTTTTTCTTGTAAAATGTTTCCACAAACAACCTCGATCGGAGGCACTCCTACATTTATACTATCAAAATAGCTATATTTTTTTACTTCAAGGAGATTTCTCTCATTCTGAACATTATTAGATTTACAAACAGTTGAACGTTCTTGAGAAAACAGGTTATCAAAGAAATTATCATTTACATTTATCAAATTAAAATTATCTTCAGGCGGAGGAATTGAAATCAGATCATTCGTTGTGTGATCATCAGTCCTCATTTTAAATGTGTTCATAACTGAAAAAGGTGTTAAGGTATTTCAATAGATCCCAAAGGATTTTTAAGATACTAATGAACTTTCAAATTCTTCTAGAGATATCGATGGAATTGTCACGCAAAGTTCATTTTTAATTTTTTCATTTTTTTTTCATTTTTGCAGTATTATGTGTGGTCTAATAAACCGTTCCTTTGTAGCTTCTCTACCTTTCAGACTAATTCTTTCAATATTTTTGTATAAGTTTGTCCAGTGCTGATCATCCGATAATCGTTTTCCATATAAAGATTTCCTATAGTGAATTTCCTGTAATCGCGATAAAATTATAGGAAATTCATCATAAGGAAATGCTTATATTTATACTGTTTTTCCGATAATATTTTTTCGCAATGGTCCAATATGCAAGAGTGCATTCATTAGTAGACGCTTCATAGGCATGCTTTAAAAGCGAAAAAAAATACAAAGAAGGTTCTCAATAAGAAAATATGTTTTTGACCATTTTTCTTTAAATCATCATGAAAAATTCGTGTATAATATTCCCTGACAAAAGAGATTATCAAGAGTATTAAGCTGTTAATGTCAAAACTATTTAAAAACCAACAGTTGTGTTTTCAATTTTTATTTGTACTAGGTATACCTTCATTATGTTCGTTACTCATCCCAAAATTTTTCAGAAAGTCTCTTGTTCCGGGTTGCATACTTGATGATATTTCTGTGAAAAGACAAAAAAGATTAATGAATTCGTAATTTTAAAAATGTATTACAAGTAGTAAAAGCGTAATTCGATTATTCCGTTTTATTTCGTATCAGTCAGTTGCAGCCTATCAGTAATTCGCGGTAAAAAACGCGATTGTGTAACAGTTTATTCGTATTTGCAAGTGATTAATTCAAGGTTCCAATTTTGAAACTAATTATGTAAGTCCTAAAAATCTGTCGAAGGAGGATGATGATGATGCAACATAAGTTGCAAAAAAATGATACTAATAATAATTGTTCAATATCAAATAGTTTAGATCGTATTTCTCATCCATCAATCTCAAATAGATGTGTTCCAACGTGCTTACTATAAAAAATAAAATAAAATATTAAAAAATTATATTAATTTATTATTAACTCACCAATAGAATTAAAAATAATGTCCAAGGCTAAGACCAGACTAAAAAGGATCCTCATTTTTTGTAATGTAGGAAAAACTGTATATCGCAGAATTTTGAGAAGAGCGTAACTAATGAATATTCTGATGTTTCGTATATATATATATACTGTTCTGAGATATTTGTTTCCCCCTCCACGAGCATAAATTTCGTACATATGGATCATTTTAGGACTTGACACTGTATAAAGAGCAAATATTAAATCGCTTTTGAAAAAAAATGTTCAGGCAAGCCTTTTACGTAATTCAAATTCAACAAAGAAATATTTTTTTCAATCCTTTTCAGCAGCATTTTTTTTACAACATAATTCATCAAATGTAGAAAATTAACCTGTAAAACAATATCGTTTCATCATACATTTATCTAAATATATTACCTATCTATGATCCATCTTGTTTGTCCCAAAAACAAAACAAAAAACGTTTTTTTCCACGAAAATTATCCTACAATATCCTGCAATCGTAAAAAATATCTTTTCTTACAATTATTTTTGGTCTAAGCCTAATTATAAAAACTCCAGCGCAAAATGTAGTGAAGATGAATATTTATGAATATTATAAATAAATAACAAATAACAATGAATTGCCAAAAAAAAAAGATTTTTTGACCAAACAGTGGAATCCTCGACCTTTGTGAAAAATAAAATTTAAGTTCGCGTCGATATATGAAGTACCAATATTATCGACCCAACAAAATGTAGCAGTTACATTTTCAACCTAATGTTTGAATTTTTGGGCGAAAGAAGATGAATTGTTTTAGAATGACAACTTTTCTACTATGAAAGATGAATTTTCAAGCCAAAATTATAGTTGAAAATAATTGAATTTTTGACCAAAATTGATGAATTTTTGAAAAAATATTTGAATTTTCAGCAACATGATTAAACTTCCAACAAACCGCCAACAAGACGAATTTATAACAAATTATTTGAAACCTCAACCGAATAGATGAATTTTCAACAAACCAGATAAATTTTCTATAGAAATTGATGAATTTTCAACTAAAAATGATCAATTTCCAACCAAAAATGGAATCATTAAATTTTCAATTGAAAAAAAAATTTAAAAAAAAAGGAAAAATTTTCAACCAAAAAAAAAACTACATTTTCAGATAAAAAAATTAATTTTGTACGAAAAAAACTAAATCCTAACGAAGTATGTAGTTTAATTTTAAAATAAATGGTTTAATTCTTCACAAAATAATTTAATTTTCTACCATAATAGTTGAATTTTTAATTATAAAAATGAATTTTCAACCCTGGAATACGAGTCTCCTTCAAAATATTTGAATTATCAACACGAAATCCATGAATTTCAACAAAATGTCAATTTTTGTCTAAATACTTCAATTTTGAACTAAAATGATGAATTTTCAACAACAAAAAAATGCTTTTTTTATAACTAGTCCAACTTTCAAATAAGTAGTTAAATTCCTAACGAAAAAAAAAATAAATAAATTTTCAATAAAAATGCAATAGTTTATACTTTAACTCAAAAGATTTTAATTTAAATCAAAAACAGTTGAAATATTGTTAAACATTATATATATATATGTATAATTATGTATGTATATAATAAAATATTAATTTCGAGTTTTGAAAGCTGTAAATTTTTAGTCTGAAAGGCTTATTTGATATTGTACCATTTTTTACTAATTCATAATTTTTTTAGGTAGAAACGTTCTAAGTTAAAAAACGGTCCATTTTTAGCCGTGAAATTGATTAATTTTTGTTTTTAAATGCCGATTAGTGGATTTATTTAAATTGGTAAGCCTACGAATAAAATTTTCTAATTTTTTTATAGCCTCCATCAAAGACTTTGAATTGAGATTCATTCAATTATTCAACATTTTCAATTTAAAATACGAAAATCTGTTTTCCGAATTGGTTTTTGGAAAATTCTTGCTAAAAACAGTATTTTTTAAAATGTTTCATAAATTAATTATTCACATGGACAAGTGTTTAAGAATGGTCCTCTTCGACAAAGAAGGCGTGGATCTCGGGACAGTGAAGGTGCGTGGGTTAGCGTTCGCAGATGATAAGGTTGTTATGGCAGAGTCAATCGAATACTTGCAAAGAATCATAAATCATATATCACGAAAAAAATTGGTAAGCTCCATTGACCTTATAAACTGCAAAAGATATAACAATTATAATATTAATGAGAAAATCCAACTATTTTTGGTTGAAAGTTCATTATTCTCTGTTGAAAAGTCTACTATAAAATTTTTGTGTGAGAATTCATTCGTTTTTTATAGAAGTTTTATTATGTAGTTTTTTGCTTAAAAATTCAACAATTTGATTAACAAAATTCGAAGTAAAAAAACAAACGAAAATGGTATTCAAATTCTTGAATTTTCAAGCCGAAAAAGACGAATTTTCAACCAATCAATTGAATTTCGAACCAAAAAGGTGAGATTTCAAAAAAAATTGTTGAAGTCTTAACAAAATAACCCAATAACTTTTAAATTACCCCATCTTCGATCCTCATGTATTGTTCCCTGAAAATGCTCCAAAAATGCAAAGTAGCTGTTTTATGCAAAATACTTGCGGATAACTGTATTTTTAAAAATGTTTTCTAAATTCATTATTCGCATGGAAAAGTGTCTAAGAATTGCCCTCTTCGACAAAGAAGGTGTGCATCTCGGGACAGTGAGGGTGCGTGGGTTAGCGATATGGTCATTGGGAGAATTTCGTGTAGAAAATTTTTTTGTCAATTTCAGATGTTTCAAGGACATTACAGACAACTTCTTTAATTGCAAATAGTGAGAAAGTCACTTGTATATCTTTTTAAAAAGTAATTTAAGGTCTTCGAAGTCGGATATCCGTATGAAAGATCGTGTTTCTATTTTTTCTATCATTTTCCACCACTTCAAAAAACCTTGAAAAATTCATAATAAATACTTGATATGTAAGCTGTGTGAATTTATTCGTACGGGAATGATGCGAGAATAATGATGAAGTTCAGCCTTCTTTAATATTTATAAAAAATTAACAGATTTTAATTACAAAAAGTCGCCTACTTACGAAAGAAAATACCGCTCAGCAAGTAACGGAATGGTTTTCATAATTTTTTCTTATTCCGAAACTAGTTTTAAACGCACGTACGGGAATGACGTTTTTGTTGTCAAAGTGCACTTGTCAGTTTTGATATCAGATTCACAAAAAAATGTTAATATTTCAAGCTTAATTTTGTAGAATCTTGTATTAAACGACTGTGTTTATTACTCGACTGTAAGTACAACATTTTGCTAAAAAAAAAAGGACGTACGGTAATGACGCCTGAAATAACAAAAATCGAGGGACGGACTTTAAGGTTTTCACGATATTATTTGACTTGAGAAATGTGCATAAATTCAATTTATGTTCATCTGAAGTTTACAAACTTGATACGTCAACCATATTTTAAGTCACTGTCTGAAAAAAAGGAGAAAATCAGTTTATCCTTGTACAAAGTAAGGTTGGGACGCCGTACGGTAATGACGTTTTGGTTGTTCCTATATGAAATTAAAGTACCAGTTACAGCTGCAGTGCCTAATTACTGCTAATTATCAATTCATAGAGAGAAATAATTAACTTAATTAATTTCCTTACATTGTGGATCGTGAGTTTGAATTTATCTCGGCGGAAAGTTTGGTAGAAGTTTTGAATGGAGGGTATAAGGAAACACGTACTGTCGTACACTCTGATGATTGAATAGCGTGGTTCCTGTTGCATGCTAGAAAAGAATGTCATTACTATTTTCGTAGTTAAAGATGGTACAGCTCTACTCTGAAATTGCAATTACTGCCTTGTGGTTATTTTCGTTCAAACCGCTGACTTGATTAGTAATCTGTACCAGTCATGCCAGCGAACTCAAGTCAAGACAAGCCTGCAATTACTAAGACCTTTGTTTTAAAGTCAAATCCAACTTCTAACTTTGCTAGAATTATTCACCCACATTTTCCTCTTCGTGACAGACTTAGTTGTGACGCAATTCTGCAGATGGTTATTTTTTTTGAGCAGATCCTGAACTAAAAAAAATAAATGGTTACCAATCAAATGTGTCCCGGAAAAACCCTCACTTGGCGGACATAATTCAGCTGCTCCAGATCATCTGAAGCGAAAAAATCGAAGACATTTCTAAAATATACGAGTACGACTATAGTCGGGACTAGAACAATTCAAAAATATTGAAAATTGACAAAATGGCGCCAATTTGAAATTTTTTGTGTGCAAATTTTGACTTTTTTAGGGGTAGTGAAAGGGGTAGGGAAAGGGAAACCTGTTCGAGACAAACAATGACTTTTATACACATTTATGACCTGTCTGCCTGACAGCCGAGGCGGTCCTCCACAACGTGCGGCTGAGTACTCTCCGCTCTGCGCAGTTGACATAATTAAATTTTTAACAAAATAATTGAATTTTTAATCTGAGAAGATGAAGCCTCAACAAAAAAGTGTAATAGTTGATATTTCAACAACAAAAGTGAAATTTTAAAACCAAGAAGACATTTCAACCAATAAAGATTTTTCAGTCATGAAACGAAAGTTTATCTAAATTGTCGAACCTTTAAACGAAAAGATGAATTTTCTCTACAAAAAGGGAATTTTCAACTGGAAAATATGAATATTTTAGAAAAAAAATCATTTTCAATAAAATAGTTCAATTTTCAACTAGTGAGATAAACCTTCATGAAAAAAAATTCAACAAAGTAGTTGAACTTTTACTCATGGAGTTGAATTTTCAATTAAAAAAGATAAATTTTCAACAAAATAGTGATTTCTTAACAAAGTGGTTCAACCAAAATTTTTAAACAAAATAGTTGAATCCTCAATCAAAGAAGAATAATTTTAAACAAAACAGTTGAATTTGTATCCAAGAAAGATAACATTATAAATCAAAAAAATTTTATTAAATTTTCAATATCGAAATATGAGTTTGAACAAGAATTAAATTTTCTACGAAAATAGTCGAATTTTCAACCTAAAGACGAATTTTCAATCAAAAAGTATGACTTTTTAACAAAATTGTTGAATTTTCAACCAAACAGTTGCAATTTTTATCCATGAAAAATACAATTTCCACTGAAATAGATGAAGTTTTAAATTGAAAAGAAAAATTTTCAAAAAATTGTTAAATTTTTATCCAGACAGTAGTATTTCTCTCCAAGAACAGTTTAATTTCTACTAAAATAGATGAGTTCTCAAATCCAAAAGACTAAAAAAATAGTTTAATTTCAATTCAAAAAAGAATTTACTTAAATTCTCAACTCTACGGTGTGAATTTTAAATAAAAAATAATTTTCTATCTAAATATTTGATCTTTCAACCAAAAAAGACGAATTTTCGAAAAAAGTTGAATTTTCATCCAAAAAAAGATTTCAGTTTTAATTTTCAATATTAAAATACGAGTTTTGAAGAAGTAGAAAATTTTCCATGAAAATATTTGAATTTTTAACCCATCAGGACGAATTTTTAACAAAAAGGTTTAATTTTCAACCAAAAATTGTTGAATTTTCAACCAAACCGTTGCATTTTTCTCCAAGAAAGATGCAATTGCTACTGAAATAGATTAATATTTAAATAAGAAACTCAAATTTTCAACAACAAAAAATAGTTGAATTTTCATCCAATAAAGATTTTAGTTGAATTTCCCACACTAGCATATGAATTTAGAGATTATTGTTATTATTATTTTATATTATTTTTAAATTAAAAAAAAAGTTGAATTTCCAGTACTAAGATATGAATTTTCTGGTAAACATGCATTGTTTTTCTTTGTTAAAGATTGAACTTCTTGATAAAAATTCATAACAAGCTTATCATCTGCGAACGCTAACCCACGTACCCTCATTGTACCGAGATCCAAACATTCTTCGTCGAATAAGAGACTAAAATGAAGATTGAAGTTTAGGTAAAGTTTAGGTAAATTCAAATAAATTAATTTCAAATAAAAATCAATTAATAATTAATTCAATTTATTTGGTTTATTTGGCCAATCTCTTTGGTTGAAGATTTAACTATTTGGTTAGAAAATTAACCTTGTTGTTAAGAAATAACTTTTTTGTTGGAAATTCAACTGTTTTGTCAACATTTTGTCTTTTTGGCTTGAAAATTGACCTGTGTTATTGAAAATTCTTCTTTTTTGGCTGAAAATTCTATTATCAATCTAAAAAGTTCAACTGCTTGGTTAAAAATGAAATTTTTGGTTAAAAATGAAATTTTTGGTTAAAAATTAATATTTTAGCAATAATTTTAACAATATTTTAAGAAGCTTATCATTTGCGAACGCTAACCCACGTACCCTCATTGTACCGAGATCCACACCTTCTTCGTCGAATAAGAGACTAAAATGA
>CAKNXH010062428.1:34723-46821 GCA_932178445.1 Andricus quercusramuli
CCCCCCCCCCCCCCCCCCCCCACCCCCCCCCCCCCCCCGCCCCCCCCTCGACTCTCCTATGCTGGCTTATATGGGATACATTTTTTGTTTATTTAAGATTAATCTTTTTTGGTTGAAAATTCAACAAGTTTTTTGAAAGTCAAACTACTTTATTGAAAATTCATTTTGTTGTTGTTGAAGATTCATAATTTAACTGTTTGGTTAAAAATTAACTTTTTTTCTAAAATTCGGATTTTCTAGATTAAAATTCAACTGTTTTATAGAAATTTCCCTTTCGTGGTAAGCGTGACAAATTCGGTGAGGAAGGAAGTAATGTGGTCTTTGATTGACTCTACGATAGCAACCTTATTATCTGCGAATGCTAACCCACGTACCCTCACTGTACCAAGATCCACAACTTCTTCGTCGAATAAAATATTAAAATAAAGATTGAAGTTTAGTAAATCGATATCTGACAAGGTAAATATTTTGCTTTCAAGTAAAAATCCTTGATGACATACATCAATTTCTTATCAGAAAACAATACAAAAGAGATTTAATTATTATCAATTTTTTCTTGATTTTGATTTTTTAACCAAATCATGGATGGAATGTATCTGAAAGGAGGTGGGTGTTAGGCTCCCCCAATTATTTAAAAAAAACCTTTGAAATTGAATATAGTAAGACGATAAATTCCACTTTATTTGGGGCCCCGGGGGGGGGGGGTATCGTTTTTCCTATGCTGGCTTATATGGGATACATTTTTGGTTTATTTAAAATTCATCTTTTTAGGTTTAAAATTCAGAAAGTTGTTTAAAGTTAAACTCCTTCATCAAAAATTCATTTTTCTTTTTTGGTTGAAGATTCATAATTTAACTGATTGGTTAAAAATTAACTTTTTTCCGAAATTCAGATTTTCTAGATTAAAATTCAACTATAGAAATTTCAACGATAGAAATTTCTCTTTCGTGGTAAGCGTGACAAATTCTGTGATGAAGGAAGTAATGTGGTCTTTGATTGACTCTGTCATAAGAACCTCATCATCTCTGAACGCTAACCCACGTACCCTCTCTGTACTGAGAGCCACACCATCTTCGTCAAATAAAGGACTAAAATAAGGATTGAAATTGGGTAAATCGGTATCTGACAAGATGAATATTTTGCTTCCAAGTAAAAATCCTTGATGACTTACATTAAAAATTCATTTTTTTTTGTTGAAAATTCATAATTCAACTGTTTGGTTAAAAATTAACTTTTTTCTGAAAATTCAGATTTTCTAGATCACAATTCAACTGTTTCGTAGGAAATTCGTTTTTTTGCCTTGAAAATTCAACAACTTGGAGGAAAATTTAACTTTCAGGTAGAAAATTCATATTTTCGGCTTGAAAATTCAACTTTTTGGTTCAAGTTTAATCTTTCTGTTTTAAAAATATAACCATTTCTTTAAAAAATGATCTTTGTAAATTTAAATATTTGGATAAGAATTTCACGATTTGATTCAAAATATAATTTTTTCTTTTTCTTGTATGAAAAAGAATTTTGTTGTTGAAAATTCAACTTTGCTGTTCGAAAATTTAATTTTTTTTTCAAGAAAATTAGTCTATTTAGCTTGAAAATTCATCTTTTTTTTGAAAATGAACTTTTGCATTGGAAATTCTTCTTTCCTGTTTGAAAAAGAACTTTTTTGTTGAAAATTCAACTTCGCTGCGTAAGAAATTGATTGTGTTCTAGAAAATTAGTCTTTTTGGCTTGAAAATTTATCTCTCTTTTGAAAATTAACTTTTCTAATTGAAAATTCTACTTTTTTTGGTTGGAAATTTTGCTGCCATCTAAAGAATTTGTCTTCTTTGCAGAAAAATTCAACTATTTGGATGAAAAATCAACTTTTTGGTTAAAAATTCTTTTTTCTTGTTTCAAAATTAATTTCTTGGGTTAAAAATGTAACTTTTTTTGTTAAAAAAATCAATTGTTTTGTTGAATATTCGTATTTTCTGGATTAAAAATTCATCTTTGTTGTTTGAAGAACTTTTTTGTTAAAATTTCAATTTTGCTGTTTGAAAATTTGATTCTATTCCAGAAAATTTGTCTTTTTGACTTGAAAATTTATCTTTTTTCTTGAAAATGAACTTTTTTATTGAAAATTCAACATTTTTTGTTGGAAATTTTACTATCTTCTAAAGAATTCATCTTTTGTAGGAAAATTCAAATATTTTTTTGAAAAATCGAATTCTTTGTTGAAAATTCAACTTTCCTGCGTGAAAATTTGATTGTTTTCTTGAAAATTAGTCTTTTTGGGTTAAAAATTTATTTTTCATTCGAAAATTCTACTTTTTGATTGAAAATTCTTCTTTCTTGTTTGAAAATGAATTTTTCGGGTTGAAAATGCAACTTTTTTTGATGAAAATTTAATTGCTTTGTAGAAAATTCGTCCTTTTGGCCTGAAAATTCAATTTTTTGGCTGAAGTTTAATCTTTTTTTATGAAAATTCGACCATTTATTTGAAAATTCATCTTCGTTGGTTGAAAAATTAACTATTTATATCTAAATGCTACTATTTGGTTGAAAATTTTAATTACTTTCTAAAAATTTTACTATATTCTTGGCAATTCATCTTGTTTGGTCAAAAAGCAACTGTTTCGTGAAATAATCGCTTTTCTAAAATAAAAATTAATATATTTTTAATAGAAAATTACTTTTTCCGTTTTTAGTCAAAAAGATATTTCTTCTTCAAGTGAAAATTCTATTATTTGTTTCAAAATTAGTCTTTCTTCGGTTGAAAATGTCACTGCATTCTAAAGAATTCGTTTTCTTGGCCTGAAAATTCTACTATTTGTTTGAAAAGTTTATTATTTTGTTAAAAATTACAATATTTCGCTAAAAAATCATCTGATTTGTTCGAAAATTCTAGTGCTTTGTAAAAAAATTGCCATTCTAAACTGAAAATTATTCTTTTCCGGTAGAAAATTATTTTTTTTTTACTGAAAATTTAACTATTTGGTTCAAAATTTCTGCATGTTGTTAAAAATTGGTCTTTTTTAGTAGAAAATCAATTCTTAGTTGAAAATTAATATATTTTAGTTGAGAATTCAAATTCTTTGTTAAAAATTCGTCTTTTTTGGTTAAATTAAAATGTTTTTTATTTATAAATGAAATCTTTTTCTAGTTAAAATATCAACTATCACATTTTTTGTTGAGAATGCATTTTTTTAAATGAAAATTCAACTACTTTTCTGAAAGTTGAACTATTTTGTCAAAAATGAATTTTTTTGTGATAATTTTTTTTACTGTAAATTAAACTATTTGGTTGAAAATGAACTTTTTTTTTGAGATTTTTCAACTATTTGGTTAATTTATCTATTTTGTTAAAAATTTCTTATTTTTGATTAAAAACTAATTTTTCAACTTAAAATTCAGCTCTTTTATTGAAAATTAACATTTTTGTTAAAAATTGATATCATTTGTAAAGAATTCGTCTTTTTTGGTATAAAATTAATCTGTTTGTTTTAAAAATTCCACTGTTTGTTTAGAAATTCGGGTATTCTAGGCCAAAAATGACAAGATTTAGAGTTTTAAGATAAAAGATAAGTAAATCGGTATCTGAAAAGGTAAATATTTCGCTTCGAAGTGAAAATCCTTGATGACATACACTAATTTCTTATCGAAAAACAATACAAAGGAGATTTACTTATCAATTTTTTCTTTACATTTTATTTGTAAACCAAATCAAGGGCTGGGGCAGAAAATTCCACTCTGTTTAATTTATTTTTAAAAAACTAAAAAATTGAAAATTTATATTTTCAGGCTAAAAATTGAACTGTTTTGCAGAAAATTCGGCTTTTTGACTTGAACATTCAACAATTTGCTGGAAAATTGAACCATTTGGTAGAATATTATTATTATTTTTTTTTTAAATTGAAAACTCATATTTTCGGTTTCGGAATTCAACTATTTTGTGGAAAATTGATTCTTTTGCCTTGAAAATTCAACTTTTTGGTTGAAATTTATTCTTTCTTGTTTGAAATTTTGACCATTTTTTTGAAAATTCATCTTTGTAAATTCAATTATTTGGATAGAAATTGTACAGTTTGGACGAAAATGTAATTATTTTATTGAAAATTAAACTATTTTTTCGGTTGAAAACTCAATTGGTTTGTTGAAAATTCGTCTTTTTTGGATTCTGCATTAAAAATTACATTTTTTTTAAATTCATATTTATTTTTTGAAAAATTGAAATTGAAAAGAAACTTTTTTTTTTAATTTAATTTTTTGCTGGACAATTCAATTGTTTTCTAAAGGAGTCGTCTTTTTGTTATGAAAATTCAACTTCTGTTTGAAAATTTAACTTTTGTGTTCGAAAATTCAACTGTATTCTACAAAATCAGTCGTTTTAGCTTGAAAATTCATTTTTGTTTGTTTAAATGAACTTTTTAGTTGAAATTCAAACTTTTAGTTGAAAATTTATATTCCTTATTTAAAAATGAACTCTTTGGTTCGAAATTCAACTTTTTTGTTAAAAATTCAAGAACATTTAAGAAAATTCATGTTTTTGGCCTAAAAATTCGACTATTGGGTTGAAAATTCATATTTGTAGGTCGAAAAATCAACTATTTGGAGAAAATTTGTACTGTTTGGTTGAAAATTTAATTGTTCTATAGAAAATTGATCTATTTTCTTAAAAATTCATCTTGTTTGCTTCAAAATTAAAATGCGTCTTAGAAAAATCGCTTTTGTGAAACGAAAATGATTTTTTCCCAATGAAAAATTAACTTTTCGAGTTTTTGTTAAAAATTGATAATTTTTAGGGTAAAAATCCAACTTTGAGGTTTAGAATTGATCTTTCTTGTTCGGAATGAAATTTTTCGTTTAAAATGCAACTTTCATATTTGAAAATTTAACTTGTCTGTTTGAAAATTTAACTTTTCTATTTGAAAATTTAACTGTATTCCTTAAAATTAGTCCTTTTAGCTTGAAAATTCATTTTTTTTTGTTTAAATAAACTTTTTAGTTGAAATTCAACCTTTCAGTGTAAAATTAATCTTCCTTATTTGAAAATGAACTTTTTGGTTCGAAATTCAACTTTTTTGTTGAAAATTTAACTGTATTTTAGAAAATTCATGTTTTTGGCCTAAAAATTCGACTATTGGGTTGAAAATTCATCCTTGTAGGTCGAAAAATCCACTATTTTGATAAAAATGGTACTGTTTGGTTGAAAATTCAATTGTTTTTTTTTTAATTAACTATGTTCTTGAAAATTCATTTTTTTTGTTCAAAATTCAAGTGCTTTTTAGAAAAATCGCTTATCTAAAATAAAAATTATTTTTTCCCAATGAAAAATTAACTTTTCGATTTTTTTTAAAAAAGTGATATTTTTTAGAGTAAAAATCCAACTATTTGGTTTAAAATTCATCTTTCTTGTTCGGAAATGAATTTTTCGGTTTGAAATGCAACCTTTCTGTTTGAAAATTTAACTTCTCTGTTTGAAAATTTAACTGTATACTACAAAATTAGTCTTTTTAGCTTAAAATTTCATTTTTCTCACTTGGTTGAAATTTAATTATTTTGTTCAAAATTTAATAATTCATTTGAAAATTCAACTATTTGGTTCGAAAAAATATCGCTATGTCGAAAATTAACCTCTCTGTTGAAAATTCATCTTTATTGGATTTAAAATTCGTCCTTCTGTATTCAAAATTAATTTTTTTTTATTTATTTATTTTTTTTTTGTTGAAAGTCTTTTCGACTTCAAAATTCTGTTAATTAAAGATGATTTCAAAAGATTTCAGAAATATTTCACAAATATTTCAAAATCTTATAGAAGATTTCAAAAGATTTCACAAAGATTTCAAGGATTTCAAACGTATACCAAAAATTTCTTAAAAATTTCACAAATACTCAAAAGAATTCATCAAGGCTTTAAAAGATTTTAAGGATTCAAAAGATTTCAACATGAGTACATTACACCCGATTTCAAAATATTCCAAAGATTTTAAACGGTTTGAAATTTGTTTAGAAGATTTCAAATGATTTCACAAAAGTTATAAATATTCCAGTGATTTCAAGCGGATACAATAGATTTCAGAAAGATTTCACAAATTATTCAAAGAATTCATAATGATTTCAACAGATTTCAAAGATTTTAAACATTTCCAGAATTTTTTAGAAGATTTTACAAGATTTCACAAAGGTTTCGAATACTTCAATGATTTAAAAAAAATGAAAAAGACTTCAAAAAGATTTCACGAATATTTCAAAGAATTCATAAGGATTTGAAAGGACTTAAAAAAGGGTATATTACACCAGATTTCAAAGATTTCAAAACATTTCAAGGATTTTAAGCGATTTCAAAAGGTTTCAATAATTTCAAACGAACACAAAAGATTTCACAAACAAAGATTAAAGAAACGTTTCACAAATATTTCAAAGATTTCAAAAGGTATCATAAAGTTCCACAAAGATTTCAATTATTTCAAAGATTTTACAAAAATTTCAAAATATTTCAAAGTTTTCATTGTGAAATGAAAGATTTCAAGTATTTCAAAGACTTTAAAAAAAGCTTTAGAAATATTCCCAAAGATTTCACAAAAAATTAAGAATTTGTTTACTTATGGTTCTGCTTTCTTTAGAAATGTTTGGCCGATAAAAAATGAAATGGCTCATTTTTAACATGTATCACAAATTATTATTTCATTATTTTATGTAGAAAAGAAGACCACGAAAAACATATTGCTTAATAATAATTCTCACTCTCGATCTATAAATGATATCTGAAATATTAGAAAATGAGATATTCATGCAATATATTCTGTATATATTGTTATATACTTTTATTAATATATTGTTGCACTTACTTATTGGTGAGAATATTTAAAGAAATAACAAAATATGAAATATCTTTCCAGTTAAAAAGGATATAAACTTTTCGTCCAATTAGCACCACTGAAAACTGCAATTTGAAAAAGATGTTCGCACTTAGTCCAAAATTACACGCTTCCGGTGGCAACGAAAGGGAAAGTGAGTTGAGACAATTAGTCATTTATATATGTGAATCGGTGAGTTTAAGTAGAGGCGGTCGTCGGCTTTTAAAATAAAGACGGAAGAATAGCGCAAGAGTAATTCTTGAGTGCAGTACCGTGGCAGTATAAGAAAAGGCATAACTGTTGAACTGTAGCAAGCAGTCTGCCTAAAGAAGGCCTGACTGGTGTGGACTTATAACAAATAAGATTTAATTGAGAGAAAACTCGAGTGCCGTTAATTACGAGCGCGCAATTAAGAGAAAAGTTGAGAAAGATAAACCGCACCTGTATACCGAACGTATGTGTAGCTATGATGTATGATTGTTATTATTGATAATGTGTAGGATTCTTGAAAATAAAACAAGAATCGAACGGACATTCATTTTTATTTCTTTAGTCTTTTTTATTATTATTATTATGAAATCACAATATGATAGCACTTATAATATTAACCAACGTTTAAGTACTCATACAGCTTTGCCTTTTGAATTTTTAATGCAGAGGACATATCTTCTATCCAAAAAAGACGAATTTTCAACAAACCAATTATATCAATAATATCGGTTGGTGGTAACCAAACCAAACTCCGTTCTTAGACTGTTGTCGATAAAATCCAAGTGATCAATTTTTTGGTCTTTACAGTCTTATAAAAAACAGAACATTGTAATTCTGGTGTCAAAATTTTAATAAGATCGACGTTCCGGCTCGGCTTTGAGCCATTCTCAAGATCTAAACAAAATCATTTTTGAAAATTTTTGAATAAAATGAACAAAAGTTAATTAAAGTCGAGACAACGAATTGAATATATATATTCAAAATTTGAATGTTCAAAACTTTTCTTTTTTCGGTCTTACGGTCCAATAAATAAATAAACATTTAAAAATAAACGATTGTAGTTGTTAAAAAATCGTTTTATTTTCTTCTACGTTTCGGCTCTCACTGCGGGCCTTCATCAGGAAAAATTTTGTCATTTCTAAAAATAAATCGTGTTGTATGATACTCTCTAAATCTGAATTAGTAGAAAACTACTAATTGGTAGTAGTTTTCTACTAATTCAAATAGCGCCGATTCGTTCACTGGTAATTAGTAAGAATCTACTAATTCAATGAGTAAGAATAACTGACTAAATGAATTAGTAACTATATCTACTAAACGAATTGGTAATGATACTACTAAATGAATTGGTAAATGTATTGTTGGTTACTATTTCCAAGGGTAGTCTCAAGTAAATTTAAAAACTGTTTTTTCAACGAAGAGAATATTATTGAAATACATTAATAAATTATTAAAGTCGGATTAGGTCCGATTAAACAACAAGTTACTAGCATCCTAGAATACAAAATTTTTATTACATACTTTAAATAAGTATATCATGTTTAATTAGTATTACAGTATAGCTAAATGAAGAAATCATACCTGAAAAAACATTCTCTGACAATTTCAAGCTCTATCCAGATATCTCAAGTTTTTTTTGTATACTTTTTATAGTACGGAGCCATTCAAATATTTCTCTTTTTTTATAAATCGACTCGGAATAAGTTCACAGTTTCGCGAGTTTATTATAAATTTGTTTTTCAGTTTCTGGGGATTTAATTAATATTTTCAATTTATATATCTTCAACAAATCATATTACAAGATATTCTCAAATATATTGGCACCATTAAATAATTAAATAATCAAATAATACTAAAAACATAATCAATCATTCCTTGAATTTGTCTTTAAAGTCTATGAATTTGAATAATAATTCAAACAAATTTTTATTTGATAGTTGACAGTTGAATTTTGAACTAAAAAAGATCAGCTTTCGACCTAAAATAGAATAGTTAAATCTGAACATGAATTAATTTTCTAGAAAAGAAACTGTTTGAATAGTTGAATTTTCAACTGAAAATGATAATTTCTCTACCTAAAATTGAATGGTTCCATTTTTAATTTTATATTATGTTAGACTAAAGAGATGAATTTTTGAATAAAATGTTAGAATATTCGACTGGAATAATGACATTTTCAGTTTCGAAACGAATTAATTTTCTGTAAAAGTAAAAACCAATTTTCAAGAAAATAGCTAACTTTTCAACCAAAGAGATACATTTTGAATTAAAATAATGAATCTTGAGAAGAAAAAAAATCAATTTTAAACCAAAAAGTTCAGCTTTCAACTCAGTAATTAAATTTGTAATTCAAAAAAATGAATTCTGAACGAAAAATGTAGTAGTTGACATAAAAAAAATTAATTTTTAATCAGAAACAGTTGAATTCGACAAAAGAAACTACTTTTAAACATGAGTTGAATTTTCAACTTAAAAAGATTTTTCAGTCAAGGCAGAGAAAAAATTGCAAACAAGCTGTTGAATTCTCTATGAAGAAGATTAATATTCGAGTTTTAAACTAAAAACGATCAATTTTCAAACAAAAGTATGATAGTTGAATTTTCATTGAAAAAATTTAATAAACTCAATTAAAATTTTCACGCTTTGAAGTGTCTAGATACGTTCATTTTAACGTATCCGCAGTTTAACAGTAAGGTGGTTCAAAAAAGGCTTTTTTGAAGACAAAAGAGTGTTAGATTCTGTTTAAAATTTAGGTTAAATAATCATTTTTGTGCCTTAGTAAAACTAGATCTGGTTATTATAAGGGCTGCCTCAAAAGTGTAAGTTCAGAAAATGAAAAATACTTTAAAATGTGCTTTAAAACAACCTCTTTATTCGTAACAACAATCAAATTAAAATTTCAACCCATAAATTCGATTTAGAAGTTGTAAATTAATTTTTTTTAATTTTAAACATCTGCATATCTCCTAATTCGTGTTGAGTGAGTTTTCTGCAAGTTAGAGATAAAAAAATAAAACCTTTATCAAACTATTAGTTAATTACTATATGGTACGTCGACTTTCATGTAACATAGTCTGCTATCAATATTATGTTTTAAAAAATCATGTTGACTGGAAAATACTAACTATTTACAAAAAGTACATAATTTTCAATTTTCGATAGATACCAGAAACTTTATCAAACAAAATAATTTTACATTCACTTGTTGTTACGAATAACAAAATTGTTTTGAATAAGACTATTATTCAACTTTTACCCTGCTTGAAGCAACATTTTTAAGGCAGCACTTAGAAAGTTAGAATTTCCCGACTGAATTCTCCGAGGCTAGAGACATACTTGATTAATTTGCTCTTTATTATGAAAAATTCAAAAGCCGTTTTGACTTCGAAAAAACTCATTGTACAAAGACGACAAGCAGTCATATCACTGATGTAAATGGAATATGTAATAATGATTTACATTCGGACATTTGGACAACTCCAGTGCATTTTTGAAGGTTAGCCTTTTGACTTACTTGCAAATTTCAGAAAAAAATATATGAATAAGCGAATATTTGCTTTTCATACCTTTCAATTTCACCACAGTGTCTAAATCTAAGTGGTTTTTATGAATTTAACCAATTGCTGCACACAGTATTCCTCGAAGATCTTCTAACTTGTCTGAAAATAAGTTTTAGATGACCTAATTTTTTTCAACGACACTTTCCCAATTCCCTTTAAACTATTCACCTAATTACTACACTGAGAAAAATGGATTATACCCGGTAATAAAAAATATGTTACCGGATATAATCTTGGACTACTAACTATGGGACAGCGATCCAGATTATTAGAACTACAATCTATAGATATTAAGAAATAGATATTACAGGATAATATCTTGGATTATTAAACTTTATAATCTGAGATAATAAAATCTATAATCCAAGATTTTAAAATCTAATATCCATATTAGTATCCTGGTCCATTAGATAACCTCAAATATATGTAATAATTTTTTCAAATGTATTTATAAATCTATACAAAATTTTGATAGACGAGCTCGGAATTAGAACTGGGAACAAATTTTAATTTTTTAAACACACAATAAGCAGGAAAGTGGCTGTCATAAGACTACAAAAACGAAATTAAAGGAGGCTAAGTTTCTGTACTTGTACAATTGGCAGTGATGTGTAATGAAAAGAAATATAAACTTACCTATTTTCAAAATCTAATTCACGTGTGATTAAGCAGTAATAATCATTTCATAACTGAATTATTACTTGTTATAATGCGAACGGATGCATATGACAGGCGCCACGATGCGACGTACGATCTTCGACTACACAGAAGTCTGGATATTTTAAAATCTGAGATGTTACAAATTAATGCCTGAAGATCATAAGAATGTAACATCTAGAGATCATATTTGGTAACATCTTCATATATTAGAAAAATATTCTAGATTATACGCTTTAATATACTTTTCTATACGGTGTATTGTTCTTTAATTCTATTATCCAGTTCGTATAATCCATTTTTCTCAGTTTACTATTAAACAAAAACTTACCCATTTTAGAGAAGCTAAGATAAATGATTTATCCTGCAATTAATTGCAGTTATAACCCACTCTTTGCCATCCGCTTATTCACAAACTTCGGACAAATTTGGGAGTGAAAAATAGCTATTGTCATTCTACCTAATTTCACGAGTTCACATTCTGGCTGTTTGAAAAAATATATGGTGTATTGACAAAACATGAACCTTTCCTAATTAGAACTCAAAAGACAGCAGAATGTATTTTAAAAATTATTAAATTATGTTTCCTTAGCAATTCATTGCTACTCATTGAATAAGTAAGTTGCTACTACTAAGCAGATTAGTAGAATACCCTTACTAATTCATTTAGTAATATGAATCTTACCATTTCATTTAGTAGAAAGTGATAAAATTACTAATTTAACAGTCAGATACAATGCTACCAATTGAATTAGTAAAATTTCTACTAATTTGGATTTAGAGAGTATGCACTAATTATGATATATATTTGTTTAAACAATAAATGCTTTAAATTCTCTTAAATGCTTTGTTTGAGCTTAAATGCTGAGCATATTCTCGAGAGCATTGGCTCAACATAAATTCTTGGGCATTTAAGAACTTTAAATACGAGATACTGAATTCTGGAATACGCTTAGAGAGGCGGAGCTTTTAACAGCTTCGCACACCTTTCTATAATTCCTTTGTACTGTTAACTATTGAATACTATGTAAAATCTTGAAGCGATCGTAAAGAT
>CAKNXH010062429.1:0-12082 GCA_932178445.1 Andricus quercusramuli
TAATCAGTTTTTCTCTTATTAAAAAATATGAAAATTGTTAATAATCGTATCATATCCTTGGTGATTATCCTCAATTCTATTGGTAAATATAATAATATAATATATCTATTCGTACGAGTTTTGAAACGAGAACCTACTTTGAGTTAAAGTGAAAACGGAAATTGGTACGCTGTCCGTTTTCGTCGGAATCGGGTACCGAGCATCTTTGCACGGAACTACTTTCCAAGAGTCATTCCTCGAATAAAAAAAATATTTATCGGATACTAAGAGTTGCCACTATTATTGCAAGTTAATAATGATATACTTTGAAAAATACTTTTCAAATTGAACATTGATCTGTTAAATTCTAAGAAATCCTGGTTTGAATAAGCAACCAAAAGTTAATCGACTCGAACAAATATTTGTTCCAACAAAGGAAATACATTTATAGGATCGATATGAAATCTACTTTCATGTGACCATTTAATGCCGAAAATTGATGCTCTTGCTCTAGTAACCATTTCCAGTCTGGAGGCAAATCTTAACATGTGAAGTTAATTTATGTTCCAGATAAAGATTACTCTTAAATTGCTGGAAAGGTTACACTTTGTTTTTTCTGTTAGGGCAAATGTACCTCAATACCTTAAAACTTGCCTCACAATATTGCCAAGAGGGGTTCCTCATATAACAAGATACGATTTATCTACTTTTAAGTAAATTTAATCCTCTTTTTCTTGTTGCAGAGTTAACTTTACACTTCGAGTGTTTACCTAATGGTGATCCTATTCCTGGTGTACCACGTTCCGGAACTTCTTCTTCTCCTGACAGACATTCTCCAGAAGAGACTCTTCGTCCTGCTGAGCCTTCTCATCGTGCCAGGTCCAGATCTCCTCCTGCCAGGCATCCTCCTTCTTCAAGACTTAGAAATGTACTTCACAACCTTAGTTCTATTCGGCTTATTCCCCACAAGAATCCGCATCGGCTACTCGAAATCCGAAAATATACATTTCCGGCCGATAAACCGATTCAGGTAAAAGTAAAAAATAATGTCCTAGGGCCCATGCCAACCGGAGAACAATATGTATTAACAACATCCACTGGTGATGTCCTGGCAATAGTAGTGGATAATCAGCGTCTTCAGGGAATATATAACAAAAGAGATTTCTTATTTCGGATGAAAATAAACATCGTCAGCGGCGAGATTAAAGATATGACCACGGAAGAAATGGAGGAGTCGCCCTTGGGCACCACTTACCCAATATCAAAGAATTTCAGATTAGTAAGAGTAAACGACATTCATCCACCACTTTGATTCAATTATTTTTCGAATAAAACACTAAAATATAATATTTTTTGTGATCCGAACTAGGAACAAAATATGGCAAATAACTCGCAATTACATTTCAGAATCAGTGTGTTATGGTTTTGAAACCTCAAATCTGTCGTCACTGATCCAGTTCTTTCAGAAGCAAATAGAGTTGAAAGAAAATTTCAACGTGTAATGGCTTCAGTATACAAAAATAAAGAAACATTTTCATATCCCCTTATTTCCCCTCCCCTTATTTCCCCTCCCCTTATTTCATCTGTCGCTAGGCCCCTTCACAAAATGTTTCCTCTACTACTTTTCCTTCTCCTCGTTTCCTCAGCCAACACTCCCCTTCCCCTATGTCCCATCCCCAGTCCTTACTTCTCCTCCCCTACTTTGCCTACATTTTCCCTAATTTCCCCCACTTCACATACTTACCCTCGCCTTATTATCCCTCATCACCCTCACTTTGTCTCAGCTATCCTAATAACAATCCTAATCCTAATCCTAATAACAAGCAATATGCGATTTTTAAATATAGCACATGATTCTTTAAAGAGATATGAGATAGGTAAGATTTTGTATCTTTATAGTGTTGGATCTCGGGGCTAATGAAATAAATCACAGTGCGTTCACTCTAATGGGGAAAAATGAGACCGTGTTTAGTGTCTTCTATTCCCGATTGGCGGCGCATCGTTTCAAAAATATGCCAAAATGATTGCGGTTTTACAGGGGCCAGGGGACTTGTCAACTGTTGTCAACTCGGTGCGTTGTAGCACGTGGTGGCACGTCATGGCATTTTTCAAGATTTCAAGTATATTTTATATTAAAGAAGAGTGTTTATTGAAATATGTTTGCTCCTGTTGATGTGAATTATGGTGTTCACTCTTTGTTAGTGATACAAGTTTCGCGGTACATATTTTAAGAGGTTCGAACATCATTGCTAACCTCGAAATGTGTTGCCTAAGACGAAACTTGTATTTCAATTTAATAAGTACAAAGATCAACTTCTGCAAACATATTTAAATAATAATTTTTCTTTAATATAAATTATACTTGGAATGAAACAAATGATGCTCAAATGAATAAAAGAAAATTAGGATTAGGGGTGAAGGGGGAGGGAGAGGTCTGCTCAGCGTGATTTAGTTAATTCTATTCCCCCTAGGAGTCGCATTCGCTAAATGTCGTGCTCCCTAATTCCCCATTCAAGTCTCACAGAGTGAACGCACTGTGAAATAAATTTTATGTTCATGTAATCTTGAAGAATATTAATAAATGCAGTCCTCAAAATATGAAAATTATTATTCTATATATGTATATATATTGTATATATTTCACAGGCGAAGTATGTAATCCAGCATTATATATGATCCCTAGGCATTATATCACAGAAAAACTAAGGGTTTGGTGATGTTGCGACTCAAGTAAAAGTTGGTATCGTTCAGAACTTAGACTCCAATAGAACTCTTTTTTAGGGTTCCTTTTTAGTTCGTTGATATCCGATAGATGGCTATTCATATATTCAACTGCGCATGGGCCGAAAAGTGCGGTTCTATTTGAAATCAATAAGTACTATGAATAATTACACGGATAAATTTCAACGAACACTTTGTATTATCTTCGAAAATAAATTAAATTGAGTAACAGAAATACATCACTTCACCAAAAATTAAATATTGACATAATATTACAAGATTATATTATATAATTTTAAATAGACCGTGCTGAATGTCTTAATGTCTAATGTCTACAATTTTAGTTTCTTCATTAAATTTTTCCTAGTGCAATATTATTTAATCTGAATTACAAAGTAAAATGTGCATCATTAACTTGCAAAATCTTCGTAGTGAGTCAAGACAGAAGTGAAAATAAAAAGACGGAAGTGAAAAAAAAAACAAATAATAAACATCGACTCTCCAATCCGCTATGAATTTCTCTTTTCATCTTTCTCAACTACGGTCTTTCTCTAGCGTTACGAAAATACGGAGACACGTACAAATTGAGATTTTTTTTCAACTCTACGTCACGCCGGGCTTACTGAACCCTATTTTTTAACTCATCAACTCATCTAACGCACCGCCAGACACCGCTTAAAACGCGTACTTTTGCGTTTGGATATGGAGGCATGAAAACACGCCATTTTTATGATTGCGTTCTGGAAAAGCGATTTTACGGTAAGCGAAGTGAAACTCAAAATTGGACGGCAAAGATCAGTGTATTTTGGAAGGAAAAAAGGTAGAAACATTTAGTGAAGGAAGCGGAGAGCGTCAAATACTCAGGGAAAAATAGAGCGCAGGATTACTGGCTCTTAGATTAGTACAATTTCTAGGTTGTAGAGTATAAGAGGGCGAGTGCAGCCAGTGAGGCGAGGCAGCCATTTTCTTCTTATTCCCACAGCGTTAATTGAAATCGCGCGCTTTTATAATGTAAGATTGGTTAGGTTAGTCCGATGTACTTGCGAAATTTGAGTGTCGTGATTGTCGCAGTTTGTAAAAAGCAACGTCATTTGTGAAAAACTACTAGCCGAAGGAACATTTTCGTGATTTACGTTTGTTTATCCTTCGTATATAGGTTGTGTAAAAAAAGTTGATTAAGTATTTTCCACGGTAGAATTTTGTGCTTAACACAATAGAAGGGTTGGTTCTTCGATATTCAAAATAGTTTTTTTGTGTGGCATTTTTGGGGAAAAAAGCACATGTGGACTGAGGTAGCCAACAAACGGCAGATTATACCGAAAAGGGTAAAAAGCGAATTTCTTATGGCTGCCCTCGAGAAGGCCGCTCGAAGAAGGTTTAAACTCCTCATGAAACCTCGTACAGCAGCAATAAAGATGACATATTAATTTTTCCGATTTTTCTCAATTTTTTTGTTTGTTTTTCTTCTAAGTTCCATTGTATGTCAGAGAAGACATTTAACTTTGTTTTTTATTTCTATATGTCATCTTGGACCTCATGGAAAACTTATACATTATTATATGTCTGTTTATTAAAATCTTGTGTGCCGCCTAATACCTGCGGCAATGGTTGGTTGCCTCGCCCCACGTTTTCACACTTGCCCAAAAACTTAGCGTCTCTGGGAAACGGTTGTAGAAACTGGAATGGACAAGCTACGTCGAAATGCCACCTGGCCTCGCCCCGTTCTACACTACAACAAAATAAAAAGCTTATCTATCCTGTCCAAAGTGTTTTTTGCCAAATCAACTCAAACTGCTTGCCGACCGTTTCATGAACTGATTTTAATTTCCTTAATCAGTTGATTTATATGGGTATTCAAAATGAAAAAGATGTGTGAATTTTGTATAAATAAACATCAATTAATTCTGATAATATTACATAAAATATTACGTAACCCTAAGATCTTGCAATGACAGAATTGGATAAAAACGTTGCAAACAGTTGACAACTATGTTAACTACTATTACATCGACATTTGCAACCACATTCACAACCCTGAATGTAGATATCAACTTTCTGGAGCGCTTGTATTCAGTTTTAGAATCAAAAAAAGGTTGGGGTTTTTCTGGGAGAAGGGTTCCAGTGCAAATATTCCTCAATGCTTATAAACTTGCCTCACAATATTGCCACAAGGGGTTCATGATATACCACCATACGATCGTCTACTTGACTAAAAATAAAATCCTCTGTTTCTTGTTGCAGAGTTGAGTTCAGAGTTTAAGTGCTTATTTAATGCTAAACCTATTCCTGGTGGTCGTCTTTGCAGACCTTCTTATTCCAATGACAGATATTTTCCAAAAAGATCTTCTCCACAGCCTCTTCTTCGTGACAGATCCAAGTCTCCTCCTGCCAGACCCCATTCTTCGGTCAGAGCTTCTCTTCCTCCTGAACCTTTTCTTTGTCACACATCCAGGTCTCTTCCTTCCAGGCATCTGCCTTCTCTCAAACTTAAATCTCAACTTCACTACCTGACTATTATTCGGCTTATTCCCCACACGAATGCACACTGTCTATTTGAAATTAAAATATACACTTTTCCTGCTGATATGCGCATAAAGTGAAAGTAACAAGAAATATCCTTGGACCTGTGCCAAGTGAAGAACAAAAAGTATTAGCAACCTGTACTGAGGACGCGTCCTGGCAATATTGGAAGGTAACACTCATTTTCGTGGAGTATATAGAAAAAGAGTTTTGGTTGAATACCGGGCGAATATAAACGTGGACAGCGGCAAGGTTAAAGATATAATAAAAAAAACGTACGGAAGTTCTCTTAACAAAATCTCAAGAAACGGTCTCAAAACCAACCTGACAAATTAGTTGAAGCCTGGAGGGGCCCCCACCTCTACCATGAGTCCTCATATTCTTTTTATCAAGCGACGTTCATTCGCTGCCCCGGCCTTGTATCGCTGCGCTTGCTCTAAAAAAATGTTTCAACTGCGCATGTGCGGAAAACCAGGTCGATTTGAAATCAATAATTACTATCAATAATAATGCAGATAAATACACCCGACATTCCTAGAACTGCTGGCGTAGGGAAATGACACAGTACTAGGGTACTCACATACAGAGACTGCGCAATATGATGCATTCTAAGTGAGAACGGTTCAGACGGCCTCGATTTGCGCAACTGAATAAGCAGCAGGTCGCTAGCATCACTGCATGCATGTCATTGTTTTGCAAGTATCTTGAAAGTGTTTTTATTGACGTACGACAATTTGTCAGCGGAAACTCAATATAATAGAATAAAAAAAACGACGCAAATATTCCGCGGACTAGACTAGTGTGTTGTGTGGCATGACATCGCGGCCATGCTAGCATGAGCAGAAATGTCTCGAAGGTTAGCATATAGTTCTTGCCATAGGAGTGCAGCCAACTTTTTGGAGAAAGTATTCTAAACGTAAAAGTAAGTAAGTTATAAAGGTCTGAATAATAGTAATAGTTTCCAGGTGTATGATGCATGAATTTTCTGTTAATTTCAAGATATTCTTTGTAAGCTTCAGGTAATATCCATGAATTCAATTTCCTAAGTTAGAGGCAAAGTCTGTAGCTTATTCTCTAAGTTTCCATCGCAAAAGTTTTTCAAAGTTTCAAATTTCCGAGTATAGTTTGAAAACTTCCAATAAATGTATTGGAAATTTATTTCCAAAACGTAAGGTAACGCTATAATACATAATGCTGTAGTTCTCAAATGCTGGAATTGGTATGGTATCTGAAATGTATTGGAATTTTACAAGTTCAGTAGCCAGTAACACGTCTGTTTTATATTTGCGGCTAGATATCGCGACACCTGTTGAACCGCGAAATTTCAAAAAAATATAAATCATTTCTCAGTGACAAGGGTCGAAAGGCAACGATTTCAAGAGTGAAATCATTGCCTCAACCCGAGTCATGCATACAATTTTTCATCATATCGATAATCGAAATTCGACTTGAGATGCCTATGGAGCGTGTCGACAATCGAGGTTTCTTCCCTAGGGTAGGAAACTTGATTTTCGACTCGCTGCACAGGCATCGAAAGCCGAAGTTTCGATCGATATATTATGAAAAAGAGATTTTCCGACGCGCAAAAAAATTTTCTGGTATATGTATAGTATGTATATAGCACACGTATTCATGGAATTCAAAAAATTCACGGAATTCACGACATTTAATGAATACATGGAATCCATAGAATTCAAGTAATTAAATGAATTCATGGAATTCAAGGAATTCAAGAAATTCACAGAATTTATGGGATTTGAGGAATTGAAGAAGTTAATTCAATTCAAGGAATTCATTGAGTTCAAGGAATTTATTGAATTGAAGGAATTCATTGAATTGAAGGAATTCATTGAATTCAATGAATTTATTGAATTCAAGGAATTCCTAGAATTCCATGAATTTCTTGAATGCCATGAATTCCATGAATCCCGTGAATTCCATGAATTCCCTGAATTCCGTGGATTCCGTGAATCACTTGAATTTCGTGAAACCTGAAATTTCAGTTTCAGGTCAGTTTCGGGTGAGTCCTGAAGAAGTGAACTGCAAAGTTCAAGAAACGTCGTCAACATTCATAGTTTCGCACACGATTGAAACCCGAAAAAGCTTTGAAATTTTAAATTTAAATGTATCAAACTCTAAATAATTTAACAGTGTATACACTATATAAACTGTGCATGTAAATACCGGATTTTTTCAAAATCTAAAACATTGTATGAATTGTGATATCAGTTTTGAACAATTTCGAAACCAATTTATTTTCCTTGAAGCTGACTATTATTTAATTTAAATTAGCAGAAAAAACTTATAAGCTTATCACTTATAAGATAACGCCTGTTGTATAAAACTTATATAATATGATGAAGCACTAGAATATTCATTAGTTTTTGTGATTAAATTGTTCATTAATACATTAATCAGTTTTGATCTGATTAAAAAAGATGATCATTGTTAATAATCTCATCATATCCTTGGCGATTATCCTCAATTCTATTGGTGAATATAATAATATAATATATCTATCATTTAACTTTCCACGGCGTTTCTGTCCATTTTTAAGGTAAAACACCTTGTTGGAAGTTACCCAGGGCAAACATACCTCAATACCTTAAAACTTGCCTTACATTATTGCAACGAGGGGTTCATCATATAACAACATAAGATTATCTACTTTCATAAAAATTTAATCCTCTGTTGCTTATTGCAGAGTTAAGTTTACAATTCGAGTGTCTTCCTAATGGTGATCCCATTCCTGGTGTTCCACGTCCCGGAACTTCTTCTCCTGACAGACATTTTTCAGAAAGGACTCTTCCTCCTGCCGAGCCTTCTCTTCATGCCAGGTCAAGGTCTCCTCATGCCAGGCATCCTCCTTCTCTAAGACTTAGAAAGGAACTTAAGAACCTTAATTTCATTCGGCTTATTCCACACAGCAATCCGCATCGGCTATTTGAAATCCGAAAATATACTTTTCCTACCGATAAACCGATTCAGGTAAGAGTAAAGAATAATGCCCTGGGGTCCATGCCAACCGGAGAACAAAATGTATTAACAACATCCTCTGGTGATGCCCTTGCAATAGTTTTCGATAATAGACGTCTTCAAGGAATATATAACACAAGAGATTTTTTATTTCGGACGAAAATAAACATCGACAGCGGCGAGGTAAAAGATATGACCGTTCAAGAAATCGAGGAATCTCCCTTAGGCCCCGAGAACCCAATCTCAAAGAATTTTAGATTAGTAAGAGTAAACGATATTCATCCGCCACTTTAATTCAATTGTTTTCTAAATATAACACTAAAATATAATATTTTTTGTGATCCGAATTAGGAACAAAATGTTACAAGAAACTGGAAATTCCAATTTAAGAATTGTGTTATGGTGTTAGAGTGTTATGGTTCTGATTTTCATCTATAGGGAAGACTACCCTACAGTTGAAAAAAAATGCAGCTTGTAATGGCTTCAGTATACGACAATAAAGAAAATTTTTATATTCAAATCAAGTCTGTTTATTTAGTTAACTATTGCCACAGAAAAAATAAAAGGAAATTAGTTAATTAACCATATTTAATTTTTTATCAGACGCCGACAAATATACGAGCAATAGATAATAAAGTATTCTAATATTATACTTGATTATCAATATTGTCTAAATAGTATGTGAAGCTATCATTATTTCGCGAGAAAATTTTAACAGCTGAAGGTGATATCATAATTCAAACTATTCAAAGTTGTCAATTTTAAATACCACTCACTTTAAGTGTCAATGTATTATGGTTCTCAAGACTTAAATCTTTCGTCAATTCCCCAGTTAACACATAAAGAGTTCCTTTTTATTCCAGTCAAATATTGGTACAGAAAAAAAGACGGAATCAGTTAATTAGCTCTATTAAATTTGTCATCAGATACCATCAAAAGTACGATAAATAGATAATGAAGTATTCTGACAGAATGCCTAATTATATGCCTGAATTTGTTAGCTTGGCAATTCTTGCAGCCTTGAAAACAGAAAATTAATAGAATTATTCGCCGCGCGCCCACAAAAAAGGTTTTTGGAGCCTATTAAAACGTTAAGCAAGTCGTTTCAACCTCTTCCTTTCAGACGTACCCTCCTCTGCTTTCACTAGTTCCCCTACTTCCACTCCTCTTATTTCATCCGTCGCTACGCCCCTTCATCAACTTCTGTCTCCACTGCTCCTCCCTCTCCTCGCTTCCTCAGCCAAAACTCCCCTTTCCCTACATCCCACCCCCAGCCCTTACTTCTCCTCCCCTACTCCGCCTTTATTTCCCCCTAATTTCCCCTACTTCACATACTTACCCTCGCCTTATTATCTCTCATTACCCTTACTTTGTCTCACCTATCATTATTCCCCCTCCTTGAAAAAAAGTTTAAGACGATAGTATGGTTGGTTCTTCGATATTCAAAATAGTTTTTGTGTGTGGAATTTCTGTGGAATTAAGCACATGCAGGTCGAGGTAGCCAACAAACCCCAGATTATGCCGAAAAGGTTAAGAAGCGAATTGCTTATGGCGGCCCTCGACAAGGCCGCTCAAAGAAGGTATCAACTCCTCATAAAACCTCGGACAGCAGCAATAAAGATGACAGATTAATTTTTCCGATTTTTTTAAATTTTTGTTTGGTTTTTCTTTTAAGTTCCATTATATGTCAGAGAAGACATTTAGCTTTGTTTTTTATCTTTTTGTGTCATCTTGGACCTAATGAAGAACTTATACATTATTATATGTCTATTTATTAAAATCTTGTGTGCCGCCTAATACCTGCGGCAATGGTTGGCTGCCTCGCCCCACGTTTTTACACTTGACCAAAAACATAGCGTCTCTGGGAATCGGTTGTAGAATGTGTAATGGGCAAGCTAATTCAAAATTGTACCAGGCAATTTTGTAGCAAAAGAATCAAGCTTTCTAACGACATCATACACTTTTTGATATCATTTCGAACAAGTGCTCTGCACGCCAAAATGTTACGTCTTGGCTGCCTCGCCCCGTTCTACATTACAACAAATTGAAAAGCTCATCTATCCTGTCCAAAGTTTTTTTTGCCAAATCAACTCAAACTGTGTTGCGAATGACTCTTTGCAATGACACTTAGTTTTAAAATAATAAAACTCATTTAAAAGATTAAATAGTTTCAATTATTACCGATCGTTATTAATTTGCTAAGCATCATTGCAAAGATTAATTGGCAACATATTATTAGTTGATTTCGTAAGAAAAAGTTAAGTCTGTTCCCTAAATAAAAGTCAAACTGTGCACTAATTTGTAAAATTAGTTTAAACAATTACCAAATCACATCTTTTATGAAATAGTCTCGATCGAGCATTAATTTCTCTCCCATTTTATAGCAAACTATGGATTTTAATGAGCCGTAATTGCAACTCCCCAAAAAATGACTTTTGTTTATTAATTTTCTGATACTATTCTAAACTTTTTTAAACGACAAAATTTGGTGAAAATTTTAGATTAAAAATTAATGATACAATTCGATATATAATGCCATTAAAATTACTTATTTGTTACATCACTATTTCCTACGTGTGAAGCAAATGTTTTGACCATTGATGACATTCAGCAAGACAAAGAGGTTTCACCTCTTACAGTGCACATATCTTAAAACGGGACCAGGCATTTTTAAATTTCCCTGCAGAAAAAGTGTCAAACCAATGAATGTTTATGCGTCAAAAACAAATTTCAGTGTCAATCAAAATGTCATTCCAGTATGCCATGTTGTGATGAATATCGAATAAATGTGTGTTGAATTCTATAATTGCTCTTCAATTTATTATGGCCTTTTCTAACTGCACTATTATATGCAAAATCAAGATTACACAATTTACCTATCTTGTGAAAAAATTATATATAATGCCGATGGATTATATATCATGCCTAGGTAATATATATAGAATGCATGGATTGTATACTATGCTATGTGCCTGTTATAGTTTCATAGTTTCTCCAAACCTTTATACATTTGACACGTCAAACACTTTGAATAAAAAGTATCTTCTTAATCCCTACCGCGGCAAAAAAAGCACAGGTTATTGGGAAAAATAAAATAACACGGGCGAAGTCTCTAGTTCGGAGTACCTTAAAGAATGAGCAGTTAGAAAAAGCAGACGTACATCCTAAAGGCCTATACTTCGATGGGCGCTCAGATGACACTCTTGTTATTGAGACAAAAGGCTCTAAAAATATAGGAAGCTCACGAAAGAGGAGCATATTTCAGTAATTGGGGAACCAGGCTCCGTCCATCTCTTTCACGCTGTGACTAGTTCAAAAACTGCCAAGGATATTGCCTCTAGTATCCTTGCTGAAGCTAATGCTAAAGGTATCGTCCTATCTGACGTTCCTATCGTTGGAAATTACGGTATGAATACTAATACTGGCTGGAAAGGAGGTGCCATTAGAATGCTAGTGTTATCCCTTAAATTACCTTTTTAGTGGTCCGCTTGCCTTCTACACTGCAATAAACTCTCTTTGAGACACTTGGTTGAAAAACTGGATGACAACACTGAGGGACGAAGAAGCTTTTCAGAAGCTATTGGTGAGATTCTAAATCATTGTGAAAAATTGCCTGTGGTATCCTTTCCGAAAATTGTGTGCAATCTTCCTCAAAGCGACACCAAAATTCTAAGTAAGACCAACAGTACTTGTTTGAGATGTGTACAACTATCAGCTCTGGCACCTGTCATCCAGATCTTGCAAATCGTGAAACAGGGCCTCTGAATCACTTTCGTTGGCTGACTGCTGCTAATAGGTATCTTCGACTTTTCATATCTTCTAAAATCATTCAGCAGAGCTAATCCACATTACAACCTTCGTACTGAAAGTTTATGCACCATTGTGG
>CAKNXH010062429.1:12092-38674 GCA_932178445.1 Andricus quercusramuli
AAATTCGAAAATACACTTTTCCTACCGATAAACCGATTCAGGTAAGATTAAAAAGTCGTGCCCTAGGGCCCATGCCAACCGGAGAAAGAAATGTATTAACAACATCCACTGGTGATGTCTTTGCAATAGTAGTGGATAATCAACGTCTTCAAGGAATATATAACAAAAGAGATTTTTTATTTCGGAGGAAAATAAACATCGTCAGCGGCGAGGTAAAAGATATGACCACAGAAGAAATAGAGGAATCTCCCTTAGGCCCCAAGAACCCGATATCAAAGAATTTTAGATTAGTAAGAGTAAACGACATTCATCCACCACTTTGATTCAATTGTTTTCTAAATATAACACTAAAATATAATATTTTTTGTGATCCGAATTAGGAACAAAATGTTACAAAAAACTGGAAATTCCAATTTAAGAATTGTGTTATGGTATTAGAGTGTTATGGTTCTGATTTTCATCTATAGGAAAGACCTCCCTACAGTTGAAAAAAAAATTCAACGTGTAATGGCTTCAGTATACAACAATAAAGAAAATTTTTATATTCAAATCAAGTTTGTTTATTTAGTTAACTTTTGCCGCAGAAAAAAATATAAGGAAATTAGTTAATTAACCCTATTTAATTTTTTATCAGATGCCGACAAATGTACGATCAATAGATAATAAAGTATCCTAATATTATACTTGATTATCACTATTGTCTAAATAGTACGTGAAGCTATTATTATTTTACGAGAAAATTGCAACTGCTGAAATTCATATCATGATTCAAACTATTCAAAGTTGACAATTTCAAATATCACTAACTCTAACTGTCAATGTATTATGGTTCGCAAGACTTAAATCTTTCGTCAATTCCCCAGTTAAACCATAAAGAGTTCCTTTTTCTTCCAGTCAAATATTGCTACAGAAAAAAAAGACGGAATCAGTTAATTAGCTCTATTGAATTTGTTATCAGATACCGTCAAAAGTACGATAAATAGATAATGAAGTATTCTGACAGAATGCCTAATTATAAATTATTACGATTTGCTATAGGTACACATTCATCAGTTTATTACGTAAATAGTAGGAGAAACTATCATTATTTTACGAAAGATCATGACAGCTAAAATTCACGTCACAAATCAAACTTTTTAAAATTTATCAATCATTTTTAAATGGAACTCTCTGCAGAGAAAACAGAGATTTAAATAAAAACCTGAATTTGTTAGCTTGGCAATTCTTGCAGACTTGAAAACAGAAAATTAATAAAAGTATGCGCCACGCGCCTACAAAAAAGGGTTTTGGAGCCTATTAAAACGTCAATCAAGTCGTTTCAACCTCCTCCTCCCATACTTACCCTCCCCTGCTTTCCATAGTTTCCCTACTTCTCCTCCCCATATTCCAGCCGTCACTACGCCCCTTCATAAACTTCTGCCTCCAATACTCCTCCCTCTTCTTGCTTCCTCAGCCAAAACTCCCCTTTCCCTACATCCCACCCCCATTCCTTACTTCTCCTCCCCCTCCTTGAAAAAAAGTATCGCAGACCCTAATTACAAGCAATATGCGATTTTATAAATATACCACATGATTCTTTAAAGAGAGATGATAGGGTCAAATACTCAGGGAAAAATAGAGCGCTTGATTACTGGCTCCTGGACATTTTACAATTTGTAGGTTGTAGAGTATAAGGGGGCGAGGCAGCCAATTTCTTCTTATTCCCACAGCGCTAGTTGAAATCGCGCGCCTTTATGATGTAAGATTCGTTAGGTTAGTCCTCTGTACTTGCCGAAAGTTGAATGTCGTGATTGTCGCAGTTTGTAAAAAGCAGCGTCATTTGTGAAAAACTACTAGCCGAAGCTACATTTTCGTGATTTACGTTTGTTTATCCTTCGTGTATCGGTTGTGTAAAAAAAGTTGAGTAAGTATTTTCCGCAGTAGAATTTTGTGCTTAACACGATAGAATGGTTGGTTCATCGATATTCAAAATAGTTTTTTTTTGTGGAAAAAAGCACATGTGGGGCGAGATAGCCAACAAGCGGCAGATTATGCCGAAAAGGTTAAGAAGCGAATTGCTTATGGCGGCCCTCGACAAGGCCGCTCAAAGAAGGTATCAACTCCTCATAAAACCTTGGACAGCAGCAATAAAGATGACAGATTAATTTTTCCGATTTTTAAAAATTTTTTTTTGGTTTTTCTTCTAAGTTCCATTATATGTCAGAGAAGACATTTAACTTTGTTTTTTATTTTTATGTGTAATCTTGGATCTAATGAATAACTTATACATCATTATATGTCTGTGTATTAAAATGTTGTGTGCCGCCTAATAACTCCGGAAATGGTTGCCTACCTCGCCCCACGTTTTTACACTTGACCAAAAACTTAGCGTCTCTGAGAAACGGTTGTAGAAACTGGAATGGGCAAGCTACGTCGAAATGCCACCTGTCAATTTTGTAGCAAAAGAATCAAGCTTTCTAACGACACCATACACTTTTTGATATAATTTCGAACAAGTGCTCTGCACGCCGAAACGTGGCGTCTTGGCTGCCTCGCCCCGTTCTGCACTACAACAAAATGAAAAGCTTATCTATCCTGTCCAAAGTGTTTTTTTGCCAAATCAACTCAAACTGTGTTGCGAATGACTGTTTGCAATGATACTTTGTTTTAAAATGATAAAACTGCATTTAAAAGATTAAATAGTTTCTATTATTACCGATCGTTATTAATTTGCTAAGCATCATTGCAAATATTTATTGACAATATGTTATTAGTTGATTTCGTAAGAAAAAGTTGAATCTATTTCCTAAATAAAAGTCAAACTGTGCATTAATTTCAAAATTTTTTTAAACAAATCTTCCATGCATTAGTCTTGATCGAGCATTAATTTCTCTCTAGCAAAATTTGACGAAAATTTTAAATTGAAAATTAATGATACTATTCGATATATAATTCCATTAAAATTACTCATTTGTTACATCACTACTTGCTACGTGTGAAGCAAATGTTTTGACCGTTGATGACATTCAGCAAGAAAAACAGTTTTCACCTCTTAGAGTGGCCATATCTTAAAATGGGAACAAGCATTTTTAAATTTCCCTGCAGAAAAAGTGTCAAACCATTGAATGTATATGCGTGAAAAACACAATAAATATTTAATTACAAATAAATATTCAGAGTCATCGGCAGTAACTATAGGAAGGTAGTTAATATTATTACAATTATTTTATTGAAGTATTTATTATGGTAGTATGATAATTCTAAACATATCAAAAGTATTATATGAAATTATCATAACTTCTGCAGAAGGAAAAGCGAATGTCAAATACTTAGACGCATGAAATGCATGAAATGCTTTTCTCAGTTTGAGGAAAGAAATCTTATTCCGAGAACACACATGAGCTGCAACGAAAATTATCCCGCTGCTTTTCTGTGTAAATTTTGAAGTCAGTCACAATTTTCCACAAATTTAACTTAAAACCAATATACGTAATTGAAAAATTTCCAAAAAGGTGAAAAATCTTAACCATACCCATTCTTAGGAAACCCTCAAGTGAGGGCGCTTGCCGACCGTTTTATGAAATGATTTTAATTTCCGTAATCAGATGATTTATATGGGTATTGAGAATTCAACAGGTATGTAAATTGTGTATAAATATACATAAATCAATTCTGATAATTTTAAGTAAAACATTACATAACCCCAAAATGTTGTAATGACAGAATTGGATAAAAACGTTGCAAACACGTGACAACTATGTTAACTACTATTACATTGACATCTGCAACCACATTCACAACTCTCAATGTAGATGTCAACTTTCTGGGGCGTTTTTATTCAGTCTTAGAATGAAAAAAAGGTTGCGGTTTCTCTGGGAGAAGGGTTCCAGTGCAAATATCCCTCTATGCTTATAAACTTGCCTCAAAATATTGCCACAAGGGGTTCATGATATGCCACCATACGGTCGTCTACTTGACTAAAAATATAATCCTCTGTTTCTTGTTGCAGAGTTGAGTTCGGAGTTTGAGTGCTTATCTAATGCTCAACCTATTCATGGTGGTCCTCTTTGCAGACCTTCTTATTCCAATTACAGACATTTTCGAAAAAGATCTTTTCCACAGCCGCTTCTTCGTGAAAGGTCCAGGTCTCCTCCTGCCAGACCCAATTCTTCAGTTAGAGCTTCTCTTTCTCCTGAACCTTTTCTTCGTCACAGATCCAGGTCTCTCCCTGCCAAGCATCAGCCTTCTCCCAAACTTAAATTTCAACTTTACCACCTGCTGATAATCCCATCTAAGTGAAAGTAAGAAATTTCTTTGGAACCATGCCAACTGAAGAACAAAAAGTATCAGAAACATTTACTGGGGACGCGTCCTGGCAATTTTGGAAGGTAGCACTCATTTTCGTGGAGTACATAGAAAAAGAGTTTTTGTTGAATGCCAGGCGAAAATAAACGTGGACAGTAGGGTGGGCCGAATATGGACCATATCTTCCGGTCACACATCGCGTTTATAGTTTCGGACAATCGTTAAAAATTGAACACGTTTTGGGATTTTTTCTCAGTAAGTTATAGTGATCGAATTTCATTCAAAGTCGGTATGTGACCTCTTCTAAATATCTTTTGACTAAGAAAACATTCCCATCCCCCTCTTCTGTGAGTATGGAGGGGAAGGGGCAAATATCGTAAAGAAGAGCCATTATAAGGTCGTTGCTTTCCTGGTGAAGTGTGCTGGTGCAGTCGGCTGAAGCGTTACAAGCGTTAAAATATATCATATTTAGAACCGTCTTACGTAAATGTACATCAGCAGCAATATGATGGGAGGAGAGGAGGGAGGTGAGCCTCAGCGAGGGTTGGCCAATGGATAAGTCCCTTGAGACGCCTACCGTTAACTGCGTTCAGGTGACTTATCCGAATTGCATTTAACGTTGATCTTCCGAATCACGGCAGATTTACATTAAGGCAACTTTGCCATGGGTCTCTCTCACGAGAATTATACAACTTATTAAATTGCACCTTCACTGTGATTGCAACAAAACAATAGATAAATGTACCTGTGATCAGCCGGTTGCAAGCGACTGTTCTTGCTTTGTCGACAGGAAACTTCCTGTGGTAAAGAGAAAATTTCTTTACGCACAGCGGCATCACAGAGTTGGCAAAATAAGAACAGTTGACCAGAAGGAGAGTGAAAAGATTAAAGAGTTCTTCTAAAACTACAGCCAACATTACCTCAGATACTAAAACAGAAGGGACCGATGAAATTCACGAAAAGAAGGACACAGAATCTTATATCAAGTTCAGATCACCCTTTGAGACTCAAATGAGAAAAGTGCTTGCCAATACTGATCTTGCTGGTGACAGGTACGGCGTATCAGACAGGGCAACCGCATGTATCGCCTCCAGTATTCTCTGCGACTTTGGCTTAATATCTGAAACAAACAAAGCACAGGTTATTGACAAGAATAAAATAACACGGGCGAACTGTCTAGTTCGGAGCACCTTAAAGAATGAGCAGTTAGAGAAAGCTGACGTACATCCTAGAGGCCTATACTCCGATGGGCGCTCAAATGACACTCTTGTTATTGAGACAAAAGGCTTTAAAAAATATAGTGAGCTCACGAAAGAGGAGCACATTTCAGTAATGGGGGAACCATGCTCCGTCCGTCTCTTTCACGCTGTTCCTAGTTCAAAAACTGCCAAGGATATTGCCTCTAGTATCCTTGATGAAGCTAATGTTAAAGGTATCGACCTATTTGACGTTCCTATCGTTGGAAATGACGGTACGAATACTAATACTGGCTGGAAAGGGGGTGCCATTAGAATGTTAGTGTTATCCCTCAAATTACCTCTGCAGTGGTCTGTTTGCCTTCTACACTGCAATGAACTCCCTTTGAGACACTTAGTTGAAAAACTGGATGGCAAAATTGAGGGACGAAGAAGCTTTTCAGAAACTATTGGTAAGATTCTAAATCATTGTGAAAAATTGCCTGTGGCGTCCTTCCAGAAAATTGTGTGCAATCTTCCTCAAATCGACACCAAAATTCTTAGTAAAGACCAACAGTACTTGTTTGAGATCTGTAAAGCTATAAGCTCTGGCACCTGTCATCCAGATCTTGCAAATCGTGAAACAGGGCCTCTGAATCACTTTCGTTGGCTGACTGCTGCTAATAGGTATCTCCGACTCTTCATATCCTCTAGAAAACCTTCAGCAGAGCTAATCGACATTAGAACCTTCATACTGAAAGTTTATGCACCATTGTGGTTTACTATAAAGATAAACCCGCTCCTTGAAGATGGACCTAAACATTTGTATAAAGCAATTCAGCTGTCGAGTTACTTACCAGAACAGCTCAGGTGTGTTGTTGATACTGTCATCCAAACCAATGGATATTTTGGCCATCCAGAAAATCTGCTGGTTGCAATGATCACAGATCCTCGATATGGTATCAGAGAATTCGGGTGGAGACGTATCCTGAAAGCAAAACTGACAGATAACCACAAACTATACGACAATTCAAAGAACGACAAATTAATTTTAAAGCTACAGACGACACGGAAATGATTGACTGGAGTGCAGTTAAACTTACCTGTCCTCCTATTTTTCCTGAAGAGTAAGATGCAGATTGCATTAGTGACTTAACTGCCAAGAAAGAATTCCCTAAAATACCTCCAGAAAAATCCCTCTTCCCAAACCACACACAGGTAGTAGAGAGGACTGTGAAAGCAGTCAGAGAGGCAGCCGCCACTGTGTGTGGTGCGGAGAACAGGGATGGTTTCATCCGATTCCATCTAAAGTCTAGACAATTAAAGCCAACTTTTACTACTAAGGCTGGCTTTAATACATTAAGTTTTGAAGTACCAGGCCCAAGTTATGGTTGGTTGGTTGGATAGGGCGTGGGTGAAACTCGCGGTGCAGCCACCTTCACGTGGTGAGTTCTGAGTCGCTCTTATAAGCACCAAAGATTCTAGAAGCGGGCGACGAGCTGCACACTTCACACGAGGAAAACAGCTACCGTGAAATGGCTCTTTTTTACGATATTTGGCCGTCTCCCTCCACCCTTACAGGAGGAGGGGATGGGAATAATTTTTTAGTCAAAGGACATTTAGAAGAGGTCACATACCGATGTTAAACGAAATCCGATCACTATAAGTTATTAGGAAAAAATCGTAAAACGTGTTCAATTTGAACGATTTTTCGACACGTTGAACACGATGTGATACCGGAAGATATGGTCCGATTAAAAAAAGTCATTGCGATCAAGGCGACGAGAAGCAACTTTTCCGCGCTATTACAATTCGATTCGGAAACTTTCGTGTAATTCGATCCACCCTAGCGGACAGCGGCAAGGTTGAAGATACAACCCCAAAAGAATCTGAGGAAATACCCGTAGACACCCGCAACCAAATCTCAGAAACGGTCTCGAAACGAACCCTACCAATTAGTTGAACCCTGGAGGGGCCCCCACATCTACCACGAGTCCTCATGTTCTTCTTAACGAGCGACGTTCATTGACTGCTGCGGCCTCTACCGCTGCTCTTCCTCTAAGAAACTTTTTCAACTGCGCATGTACCGAAAAACGCGGTGGATTTAAAATCAGTAATTACTATCGACAATAATGCAAATAAATACACTCGACATTCCTAGAACTGCTGGCATAAGGACAATGACACAGTATGCGGGTACTCACATGCGGAGATTGTGCAATATGATGCATTCTAAGTGGAAACGGTTCAGACGGCCCCGATTTGCGCAGTTGAAAAAGTAAAGGGTCGTTAGCATCACGGCACCCTGCCTAGGGATCGCGGGACCTTGTAGCTGGTGGGAGGGCTTACGGGTCTCATTGACCACAGATCTGGAATAGGTGAACCTGAGGGGCTATATCGTGAGGTGTGGCTACTCCGGGGAACTGACAGACTCTGGTCGGGGAGACTCAAACTAAGGAGCGGTCCTTCCAGGGGGTAATGGCAAACCCCACTGTAATATCGAGAGCGCGAGTTCTCATGCTCCCAAGCTTAGATGTGATCGCCGTGTCGAGAGCTGAATGGTACCAAGGTTAACAAATCCTTTGACATCCCGGTCTGCCCCCCTCAGCAGAGGTGGGCAGGTAGGGGTCTCGAAATAAATGCCTTAACGGGCATTTGGGAAACCAGGTCGAATCCCATAGTATGTAGACCTGCCCCCTCTAAGCAAGGCTCTGAGAGGTTGTTTCTTATTTCCCTAGCTTCTCGTGGGACAGAAATGTTACCCAACAAATCAAAAAAACAAAACACAAACGATGAGGAATCCGCTTCGGGTCCCTTTCCGAAAACACCGCCAAAAGTGGGAGGCTCCGTACGGGACAACCCACCAGAGGCGGTGTGAAATAGCGAAGATGGTGGAGACAATAATGTCGAAGCCGTGGGAGTGCCACTATCGGAACTCTCCGTAGGGAAGGGGCGCCTTTGCGGAGCACAAAGAAGGAGAGACCGTAATGCGCGGCTCGCACACAGCAGCCAAGGCTCCTCACAGGGGACAGTGGCTGCGGAAACTTTACCCGGACCAACTCCTCAGGCTTATTCTATAGGCAAGAGGAGGAAGGGCTCTGGAGAAACTCCCCCAAACAGGGAATTGAAACGGCAGAAGGCCCTGGTAAGACAGGGTCTTACTTTCGCACAGATGGCCAACAACGCTCTGGTGAGAATTGTCGTTGCGTCGGGTTATCCTTATAACTGTCTGACTCTTGAGGACTTGGACAGGTTGAAGGATGAAATCTCAAAAGGGATTGACGCGTTACCTCGCGAGGGACGCGGCCCCAGATTCAACGACTTCTTCATTAGGTCGGGGGCCATCGTTGTGGAGGCCGCTGACATCTGGTCGCGAGACTGGACTGTTGAGAAAACTCCAAGGTTCAGGCTAAAAGAAAGTCTGAACTTGGAAGTCAAGGGGTCGGAGTGTCTGCAAAGGTACCGCGGAGCGACCGCATTGATTCCCGGTAACCCCCGAGAATCCGGCGACCGTTCTGGGGCGCCTGAGCTTTCAGAACCCGTCCCTGCAAACTGATTCGTGGAAGGTGTTTTCCGATGGGCAGGTATCCAGGCAGAAGGGGAGAGGCTGGATTCTAGTTGTTGGACTTCCCGAATCCTCGATCAGAGGCCTTGCGGCTCTAGATTATCGACCCTATCTAGGGGCGAGTAGGATTACCTCCGGGTGACCGAACTGGGATCCGCAGGGGTCCCAGAAACGTCCGGAGATGCCCCGAAGTAGCCTCTTAACGGCTGAAATGGGAGGGAGGGTTACACTGCTGCCAAAGACTTCCGACCAATCAGCCTAATATCTTTTATCCTGAATGCGCTAGAGAAGCTGGTCGAGAGATACATTAGAGATAAGGTGCTCTTGGCTTCCCCGCTGCATAGAGGGCAGCATGCTTTCCAGGCAGGCTGCTCGGTAGAAACTGCGCTTCATGCTGTTGTAGCGAAATTGGAGCAGCAGTGGGAAAAAAGGGGTATGCTGTGGGAGCTTTCTTGGATGTAGATGGTGCCTCCAGCAATACTCCTTCAGAAGTCATCTGTCGAGAGGCTTTGAGATGTGGCGTGCCGGACCAGCTAGTATGCTGGATAGGAAGCATGCTACGCCGAAGAAAACTCGAAACCAGATGGGGTGAAAGCCTAGTAAGGAGGATAGCTCCACGGGTTTGCCCACAGAAGGGTGTCCTGTCACACGTCCTGCGGTGCATTGTAGTGGACGGCCTCCTTCGAAGGCTAAATAAAGAAGGGTACTATACCCAACGATATGCGGACGACTTTGCAATCCTAGTTAGGGGGGCTCATCTGGAAACGCTGATGGGTCTTATAAGGTCGGCGCTGCACATCTTAGATCTCTGGTGCGATAGCACAGGACTCTCGGTAAATCCGTAAAAGACCAACCTGGTAATTTTTACAAGGAATTATAAAGTTCCGAAAGCTGACGCTCCTGTATTCCGTGGTGGGAGGCTGACGTTTTCAGATACAGTTAAATATCTATGAGTAATCCTAGATAGCAAGCTGAGCTGGGCAAAGCACCTGGAGACCCAATGCAGAAAATTTGTCATCACTTTTTGGATGTGCAGGAGAGCCTTTGGGTTGACGTGAGGCTAGGACCTAAAATGCTTCCATGGCTCTACTCTGCTGTCTTAAAACCCATGGAAAAACTACACGCGATCGTGGTCTGGTGGCCAAGAGCGGTATTTTAAACAATGCAGGACAGGCTGCAAAGATTACAAACGCTAGCATTTAGGGGTTTGACTGGAGCAATGAGGACTGCGCCCACAGCGGCGATAGGATTCATGCTCCGTGAGAAACCCCTACATGTTGCAATAACAGCCAGAACGGCTCATGCGATGGGCCGCCTGGGAAGAACAAATAGATGGACTCCGGGGACAAAACACACTAGACTCCCGAGTGATATCAGCACACTGCCGATTCTACAGATGAGGCAAGATAAAATAACAAAAAGCTTCAACTTCGCCAAAGCTTTCCGCATCTGTATCCCAAGCAGGGATCTGTGGAAAGAAAATGGTAACCCGCTCCTCAAGGGGGAAATCTGGTATACGGATGGCTCCAGGGGCGAGGGAGGGTCAGGAGCAGGAATTTATGACAGTAAGAGAGGGAAAGGGATAGGGATCACACTTGGGCGACACGCTACTGTCTTTCAAGCGGAGGTCCTGGCCGTCCTTCGCTGTGCTGAAACACTAATAGAGGAAAACGCTGCTGGCAGACGGGTCACGATCTGTTCGGACAGCCAAGCGACACTTACTGCAATAGGGAAACCAGACATGACATCAAAACTAGTTTGGGAATGCAAAAAGGCATTAAACCAACTTGCAGAAAGAAACAAAGTGGCTCGCATGTGGGTCCCTGGTCACACAGGGATCAAGGGCAACAAAAAGGCGGAGCAAGTGTCAAATTGCAGCGCATCGAGCGAATTCGTAGGACGATCTGAACAAAACACAGGGAATACTGGGAACAAACCAAGGGTTGCTGTCAGGCGAAATCCATCCTGGGGTACACCTATCGGATGGACAGAGCCAGGGAAATCCTGAGTTTACCCTGGAAAGACATAAGGACAGTGCTACGGACCCTGACAGGGCACAATCACTTGAACTGTCATATGCACAAAATGGGGTACAGCTCCACGACGGAGTGCAGGAGTCCGTGAATTCTATAAATTCCGTGATTTCCATGAATTTCATTAATTCCTTGAACTCCATTAATTTCTTGAATTCCTTGAATTTCATGTATGTATGTATGTATGTATACCATTAAGCCATTTCCCTTTCAGGGTAGGCGTGACACTACCCGATTCGGGTAGTGTTTCTTGGTGGATAGTTTCTTGTAGTAAATAACTAGAAGTGTGGGCTCACCACACCTACGACGCCAACAGCACGCAGTAGTATTCTCGCACGGTCACCCATCCAAGTACTAACCACGCCCAACACTGCTTAACTTCAGTGATCTAATGAGAACTGGTGTTTCCAGCGTGGTATGGCCGTTGGCCATGAATCCCGTTAATTCCATGAATTTCGTGAATTTCATGAATGCCGTGAATTCCTTAATTTCGCGAATTCCTTAAATTCCATACATTCCGTACTTTCCTTAAATTTCTTGAATTCATTGAATCCCATCAATTCCACAAACTGAGTAAATTCCGTGGATTCCATAAATTTCGCGAATTCTTCAAATTCTTCGAATTCCGGGAATTCCATCAATTCCTTGAATTCCGTGAATTCCATAAATTCTCTGAATTCCATTAATTTTGTGAATTCCTCAGCTTACATGAATGCTGCGAATTCCTGCAATTCCGTGAATACTCTGTGCACGATTTCCTACTTAGAAACGCTACAATAAATGCCTTGAAATGCTCGACATTAACTTTACGATTAACAACACTCACAATACATGTATTGCAATTTCATCATTCCAATACCGTGTTTGTAATTTCACCTTGCGCTTGTATTGTACGAGTGTTGCATCGTAGAGAATACATATATGAGAACAACATAACCTGAAACTTCAGTTTGAGGTCAGTTTCAGGTCAGCCCTGAAGAAGTGGAGTGCAATGTTCACGAAACGTCGGCAACATTCATAGTTTCGCACACGATTAAAACCCAAAAAATCTTTCAAATTAAAAATTTTTATTTATCAAATTCCAAACAATTTAATAGTGTAGACACTATATAAACTGTCCACGTAAACACAGGATTTTTTCAAAATCTAAAACATTGTATGAATTGTGATATAAGTTTTGAACAATTTAGAAACCAATTTACTTTTCTTGAAGCTGACTCTTGTCAAATGTAAATGTCTTAGCAGAACAAGCTTATAAGCTTAGAATTTATAAGATAACGTCTGTTGTATAAAAGTATTATATAATCTAAAGAAGCACTAGAATATTCCTTAGTCTTTGTAATTATATTGTTCATTAATACATTATTCAGTTTTGCTCTTATTAAAAAAGATGAGGATTGTTAATAATCTTATCATATCCTTGACGATTGTCCTCAATTCTATTGGTGAATATAAGAATATAATATATCTATCATTTTAAGTATTTAAGTATTTAAGTAACTCATGCCACTTACTTTGCAGTCTATCTCAATTGCTATTTTCTCCTCAAATTCAACTGATTTTGTCACACTGTAAAAAAAATTTGCTTGTAACTTTACCACGTTGAGAGAGGGACGAATTATTACCGATTACCAGCTTAACGTTTTTACGTGAAATGAGAAATATCAACTTCCATTCCACAAATTTGCTTTTAGGTTATGTAAATGTCCGAACGCTTTTCGTAAAAATACAATGACTTGTACATTTATAGGTTATGGTATTGTCACTGAAACCAATCGTATTTTTACAGTGCCAGACATGCTGATTTCAGTATCGACAGTAGAAATGCTAAAAATGTCAGTTTTACAAGAAATTGCACACACATTTTTGAAAATCAACATTTTTCTTAATTTTATAAAGAAAAATGCACGCTTTTAAGAAATAAATTTTCCAAAAATTCCCCTTGGACCCTACCCCGTTCCTCATCACTAATTAAAATTCATAATTCAAAACATTTTTTCAATACCATAAAGAATACAAAATAATATTAATAATAATATGGAAGACCACCTTATAGTAGATAGTGGTCCTACAGTAGATAATCGTTAATTATTAAAACAAACATAAGTAAAATAATCAATTTTGTTTTTAATATATTGACGCCTATCGTGTTTTATTCTTTAAATATATTTAATTAATTATTTTACATACATTAGTATTTTAAATTGATGATTATCTACTGTAGGGCGGTCTCTCCTACAATATACAAATTTCAAATAACTATTCATTTTTTTTTAATTTTTGAATACTTAAATTCGAGCTGAAATTAAATTCTGAGAATTGAAAACAAGAAAATGAGTAGTATCAGTTTGTTTTTGAATTCATATAAATATAATTTTTATAAGATTCTTGAAAAAATTAAATAAGATTTTGAAATATTTCAGATGCGTCAAAAAAAGAATTTAGAAGATTTGAAAGAGATTTTCTACATTTTATAGGATTTTAAAAAATATTAGAACAAATTTGAGTCCTTTTAAAAGATGCTTAGGACTTTTAGGAAGAAATCAAGAAGTATTTAATAAATTTTCGAAAACGTTTCCAAGTTTTTTAACATTTCTAATCTATATAAAACGTTTCAAATTCCAAACAATATTTTTGATTGACTCAAATTTTTCAAAGTGCCACAACAAGCAGGCTGCATTGAAGAAAGCAGGCCAAGTCTCTAATATTTGTTCTATTTTCGGAGGTTTGTCCAATGCGTTCAAAAATAATCTCTGACTGCAGTAGGTTGCAGATAATAGATTTTCTGCATCACTTCCAGACATCTTCCGGCTTCATTTTCGTGCAAAATTTAAAGAGCGATTATCTTCGTTTGAATTGAATCTTCAGTTTCATCTCTGGTAACTGAGCTGGCTGCCAGTCAATGGTACCGCTTTTCACGGCCTCCAGCGTTCTCCGATGCTTCAACTTTATGTTGAGGTTTCTACACAAACTTGTTCGTTTCTTACATATACTACCCGAGTAATGATAGCGATCTTGAAATTTTCTCAAAATACTGGTATACCCATTGTCCAAACGACTTCCATCATCGTCTTAGTCTTCAAAAATGTTTGGGAATGTATTCATACTCTGAACAGCAACTCGCCACCAGTCTTCCATCTTAATCGGAACGTTAAAAAATCGCATATCACTCACGATTGCGTGCACTATATTTTTTCTTGTTTCGTCCTTCTCAAACACCCTTCTGCATCTGTCTAAATCCACTGATACTCGTCCAAGGTACTCTGTATTCACGCCAGGAAGTAAAACTTGCTCTTTTAGCCTCCATAGAATTTATAATTTGTTGCTCCTCAGAAATGTGTTCATTTTCACCTGCATCATCTTTCTCAACAGGAATGTCTGCCTCGGTGGCTCAGATGATAGCACGTCGAACTTCCATGCAGGAGGTCCGGGGTTCGATCCCTGAGCCGGGTACCAATGGAAATTTTTCTATGTACTTCTACTGGGGCTTCGGTGGTTCGGAACCCACCTTAAACTGTAGGTCCCCTCACAAAAAGCTGGTATCGTACCAAGGTGGGGCCCCGTGTCGAGAGGAATAGCCTTGGAGGTCGAAGCCGATTCTGTGAAGACTCGAAAATGAGTCAGCGATCTCCTTGCGTAGAGGCAGGCCCTCTCAATGGACCTCCGCTCGGTGGTCGCTGGCCGATTTCGAGTAATGAACACACACACATACACTTACATAACACACCAGGACAGTGCTTCGAATCTGTTCATCTACCTGATGACCTCAGAGGGATCGCTCCGTACACCCTAGCCTGCTAGGGAGGCTGCCGAATGGCAGAATGGGTGAGGATCACTTTGCCTGATCAACAAAGGAGGACGTCGTTTATTGTGCAATAGGTATGCCTGGAACCTGAGAGATATAATCTCAGAACGTGGATAACAACGAAAAACCCACCGAGATCCAAAAAAACTCGGCGAAGGATGGCCGGATTCAGAGTACTGCCTTGAGAATAAACAGGGATGTGGCACAATAACATAGGCCTACATTACAACTAACTAACTGCTACTGTCCGATTCAATTGGTTCATCTTGGACTTCTGTTGATGCAATCATAGTTTCCATCTTCGAAGAAAACCACGCCTCATTTTCTTCCAAAACTAGAACTGGTTTATCACCGCTTGCATAATGCAGGAGGTCGTATTCATCTGTTAGCGATGTCCCATAATCTTCGGCCACAAGATCAACTCCCACAATCTTCAGTTTTTGGCAGGCTTTTTGGAGCACTGTTTGGAAGTATTCTTCTGCACTGAAAGTTACGGCGAACTTTCTACTGCAATCGGATGACTAAACTTTGAGGCGATGCATCTGAAATATTAGAAATTGTTTCAGAATTTAATATAAGAAGAAATAAAAAGAATTTATGACTACTTGAATTGTGAAAAGTAATTGAAGAAGGAAATGAAGTGTTTTGAAGCAGTAGTTTCGATATAACGCAATAAAAAAATATCAGGGATCACAGCGCAAAGGGAGCTTAAGCATTTTTTTTAAATTGGATGTACTTACATCGTTGGAAATCCATCCAGAGTAATATAAAAAAGTATGTTATATGTTTAACATCGTTCTCACATATATTTCTTTTCAAGATTTGTCATTTTATAATTGGTTTTTTTGACAATGCTTGAGCACATGCTATTGAAGAAATCATTCTCAAATTAAGAACCATTCTCCAAACTGGATCTTCAAAATCCTACACTGACTCTGCAACTACCATTGGAAACAATAAAAGTAGTCTTCTGATTTGAATCGCCGTACCATCTAATTTAATTTTCTGATTCCCTGTTAACTTAATATTTGGAATGAAGACTACGCTCTCGGAAAGTAATTTAATATTGTTTAGGCAAAAATTAAAGAACCCTATCTCAAACCACTCTTTTTGGACAAATTACTGGAGAGCTAAGAACATATCCTTTTTCGCAAAACCCTCGAAAATAGCGTGAGCTGAACACGGAGGCAGACCTGGTGCAGCTACATGGAAATAATTCAAGTTATTCAATGGAGAAGTTTTTTTAATTCCCTTAACAGCTGTTTCTCAGCGAAACTATTGTCAAACATTTGAATGACAAATGTTTTATCTTTTTCTGGAAAACTGCTATTACTCAAAGAGTCTAAAAATTTCTCCCGACACTTTCGATTTATATCTAAGGATTTAGTAACAACTTCTTGTATGGCCGATTCCGTATCTTTGTATACATCCAACGTATTCCAATGTGCTCCAAAAACGAAAAACTGAATGGAGATGAAAAAATAATTTAACAAAAAAAAAATATAAAAAGCATGCTGTACTCATATTTTTGCATTGCAAAACTACGTGATATTTTTCGTAAATTTTTTACACATCTATAGTGTAAAATAATGTATTAAGGTCTGCTGTATTAAAGTAGTTAAAATATTTAAAATATTTTGAAATGTTAGAAATTCATAATATTAAAGATTGTTCTTGGGAATCTATCAAATAATTGGTACAGTCTATAAAAATAGCATTGAAATCTGTTCATTTATTTTGCCAGATAAATTATATCTCGATCAATAAAAAAACTTCTCAGCAGCAAGATTTTTCTTAAGCGAGATGTTTCCCTCATAATAGACTAAACGATTTAAGTTACTCTACGCATTTCAATGAAATTACTATTTTAAAAGCGAAAAAAAAATCAAAATTCAGGGTTCTCGTGAAAAATTCAAGACTTCGAAATTTCCAAGGTTTATAACAAAATTGAAAGAGAATTCCAGGTTTACAAAGTTGCTGGACACAATGCTCTAACAATATTTGAGTACTCCCCAAAATCCTATTAAAGTATTTTCAAACATTCTGTCTGAAAAGGTGTAAAAATTACTTTGAATATTTTGAAAAAGTTCCACTTCCTGCTAAAGTTTTGAAACTCACCGAAATTTGTTGAAAAATTGGCAGAATTGGGTATAAGCATTGCAAACAGTTGACAATTGTGTTGAATACCATTACATTGGGAATTATAACCACATTCACAACTCTCACTATAGGTTTAAACCTGCCACAGCGTTTCTGTCAATGTTTAAGGTAAAAAACACCTCGTTGGAAGTTACCCAGGGCAAACATACCTCAATACCTTGAAACTTTCCTCACAACATTGCAACGAGGGGTTCATCATATAACAACATACGATTATCTACTTTCATAAAAATTTAATCCTCTGTTTCTTATTGCAGAGTTAAGTTTACAATTCGAGTGTCTTCCTAATGGTGATCCCATTCCTGGTGTTCCACGTCCCGGAACTTCTTCTCCTGACAGACATTCTTCAGAAAGAATTCTTCCTCCTGCCGAGTCTTCTCTTCGTGCCAGGTCCAGATCTCCTTCTTCTAGGCATCTTCCTTCTCTGAGGCTTAGAGATGAACTTCACAACCTTAGCTCTATTCGGCTTATTCCCCAAAAGAATCCGCATCGGCTATTTGAAATCCGAAAATATACTTTTCCTACCGATAAACCGATTCAGGTAAGAGTAAGAAATAATGCTCTGGGGCCCATGCCAACCGGAGAAAAAAATGTATTAACAACATCCACTGGTGATGTCTTTGCAATAGTAGTGGATAATCAACGTCTTCAAGGAATATATAACAAAGGAGATTTTTCATTTCGGACTAAAATAAACATCGTCAGCGGCGAGATTAAAGATATGACCACGGAAGAAATGGAGGAATCACCCTTGGGTACCGCTAACCCAATATCCAAGAATTTCAGATTAGTAAGAGTGAATGACATTCATCCACCACTTTGATTCAATTGTTTTTCAAATATAACACTAAAATATAATATTTTTTGTGATCTGAATTAGGAACAAAATGTTACAAGTAACTGGAAGTTCCAATTTAAGAATTGTGTTATGGTGTTAAATTGTTATGGTTCTGATTTGTATCTATAGGGAAGACCACCCTACAGTTGGAAAAAAATTTAACGTGTAATGGCTTCAGTATACAACAATAAAGAAAATTTGTATATTCAAATCAAGTCTGTTTATTTAGTTAACTATTGCCACAGAAAAAAAATTGGAAATTTGGAAATTTGGAAATACCTAAATGTCTCCGATTTTAAGATCCGAGCACAGATCTTTAGTATTTCGAAAGGTAGCTCTTTTGGTTTCATGCTAAAAATGGTTAGCTACTCTATTTTTCTACAAATTGTTTGGCCCTTGGTCTGGGAACACAAGGGAGCTGAGTGCTGACATGATCCCTTTGCATCTTTTTTCTTACAAACCACTTTGTTGGTTTTCCAATTTCTATCCTGATCTTAGATGCTACAATGTAAAAATTTATCAGTTTCCCGCCCTGCATTTTAGCTGAACATACTCTCAAACTTGTTCTGTGCATAATGTTGTTGATAAGATTCCGTGCAGGCATCTGGTGGCACCATTCACGTTTCGATTGTGCTTATATTTACAGGGGGAAAAATATTGTTTGGAATATTCATTCTCAGAATAACTATCGCCCGTTGGGTGACTTCACAGAAATGTAAGGGCAAGTAAAATCTATTAGATTCACAAATTGGAACGCGTACAGTGTTCTGCGTAGGAGTAGAAGAACAGAGGTAGAGGCAATGCTGCACGAAATTGATCTTGACATTCTCTGCATCTCTGAGACTTGGCTGACGAAGGATGTTGTATGGGAGATTAAAGGCCACCCAACCTACAGATCCGATAGAAGGGATGATCCCTGGGAAGAGGAGGCCGATGTGGTTGGTATAAAAGTGTCCTCTTCTCTAGGTAAAATAGCAACTACTACGGAATATGTCCCACCTGAAGCAAGGATACTGCGTGAGACATGGGAGGCTCTCATTAAGCGCATGGAGGGGCTATGGGGACTTTAATGCCTACTCCTCAACGTTTTTCTCCTTTTTTTTTCTCCTCAACAATTTCCTGGGTAACAAGATTTCCACTGCCATTTACGACGCGAGCTTGGTCCCTCTGAATGACTCGAAGCCTATATTCATCCCGGCGCCGGGTCGACTGTCCAACAATCTCGACTTGATATTCTGCTCGCCCCGTCTGGCCATGGTCATAACAACCAGGGTAGATTGCGACACTTATAATTCTTACCATTTACCGGTCTTTGGAAAACTTGACGCCTCCCCGACTATGATCTCCACACACGCAAATAGGTTTAACGTAGATTTATTGGATTGTTTCCTATTCCGTAGACAGGTGGATGAGGAGATCCCGACACTCTCCCAGGCGTAGCTGGATGAGGATATCCCCGTAAGGGTCTATGACAGGTTTGTTAATACTGTTTTTGCTGCCCTGGAGATGAATGGAACACTCAAAGCGAGCACTCTGGTGGAACAGCGAGTGAGAGGTGGCTCTTGAGAGAAGGTGAGCGGCTGGAAAGAGATACTTATCTAGCCAGATCCGGGAGAAAAGAGCTGCTTTTAGAGCAGTGGACAACGAGGTCAAAATATGTCTTCGCGAAATCTAATTTGAATCCTTCAGATCCTTCTGCGAATCTCTCGACCCTGCTGGAGGTCTCGCCAAGATATGGCGTACGGATAGGGCTCTGGCTTCTCGTGCCTCTTCCCTGCATACAAATGTGGTGACAAATCCGGAATCCCCGGTTACCAGGGAATTACAAAAGGAATTGGTTCGCTCGGACATTCCACCGGTCTCGGTGGCGTCGATCCTGGATGCGGATGAGGCGAATCCAATGAACCATGCCTTCTTTTGGGGCGAGTTCCTGTCTGCCCTCCCTACCCGCAAAGTTAAATCAGCGCCGGGATTTGACAGCATAACATATTAGATCATTAAAGAACTCCCTGATTACTCGCAAAGATTTCTGGACGGATTGTTCAACGCTATGTTTAGGGAGTCGACCTTCCCGGAGACATTCCGGGATATAAGGGTCCATTTCATCCCTAAGGCTGGTGGCCAATCTCATTAACATCGACTCTCTGCAAATTTCTTAAGAAGTAGACGCAGAGGTGCGTCAAATACCTGAATGAAAGCAGGGATTAGTTGCCGGACTTCCAATATGGCTTTAGGAGGGGTAGATCCGCCATGGACTGTGTGGCAGCGGTTGTAACCGACATTATGGCTGGCTTCGGCAGAGGGAAGTCACCGTTGGCCTTGGCCCTGGACTTGAAGGGGGCTCTCAATGTAGTCCTCCCATGAGAGCTTGCTGTTTAGTCTAGTGTTGAGACGACTGAAGGAGTGTCTCCCGGTTGGGGTTAAGGTTTCAATTTCTGCCGACGACGTTCTTCTTTACGTGACCTCCGATGCGAGCCAAGATGCCTAGGCTCTTCTACTTCGTGCAGTTGAAACTCTTTCAGCATGGTTGAGGAGGGTGGGCCTTTCAATCTCCATCCCAAAACGCGAGCTATGTGTTTTTTGAATGTGCAGAGATGGGTTCAAAGACATGTTCTTGAATTTTGAGGGAGCGGAAATTAAGAATCAACCCTTATTTAAATACCTTGGTGTGTGGCTCGACAGACGCATGATATAGACTATCCGCATTGCAAACATAGCAGCTCGAGGCTCTTCCTGAGGGCGAGCGAGAGAGGCTGGAAATTTGCTGGATCGGGTTCAGTATGCTTCGTTGAGAGTGGCATTCGGGTGTATGAGTTCGACTTCTATCTCTATCCTACTGTTAGAGGCCAGGGATGCCCCACTGTCGTTAAGGAGGGCACTCCTAGGGAATAGATTTATTTCGAGGAACTTTCGGGGAATTCGAGCCTTGAATATCACGGTTAGGCCTGCTTATTTCGATGAGAATTGGATTGACTTGGTTACGCATCTAGAAATCGATCTTGAGCCTTGCCTTACCTTCAAGGAAGCGACATGTCCAGCGACACTGTTCGAGGAGTTTGTAGGCACGAGATATCCTGGGGTAATTCGAGTATTCACTGACGGCTCAGTGAACTCGGTTTCGGGAGCTGCGGGCTGCGTTTTCTTCTTTCCGGTCAGGAACCTAAGATATGGGATTAGATTGAGGAATTACTCGACTTCTTTGACAGCTGAACTTCAAAGTCTTTTCCATGCCCACGTCTGAGTGTTGGGAGAAGAGTGGAGGGACGTAGTGATCTTTACAGACTCTCAGGCAGCACTGACAGCTATCCGAGATGGATTCGTAAACCCCCTCGGCCACACCCTCTCACGATTGGTGGGCAATGAAGCTGCTATTCACCGGCCGGTTAGGGATTTCGATCCGCTTCGCCTGGGTTCCACCTCACGTAGGCATAATGGGTAACGAGACCGCCGACGATGTAGCGGGAGCTATTTCTGACCTTCCAATGACGGCTTTGGGAGAGTACTTTGTGAGGGATGATCGCGAGATATGCCAGAAAAATTCTGCTGATTGGGCGGCATTATGCTGGCCTTATGGAAAGACTGATGGCTCGAGAGCTTATTATCTCCATTATGTTTCGATCAAGACGCGGAGACCGTGGTTTCGAGGCTACAGGCTCCCAAGACGTTACATCAACCTCGTCACGAGACTTAGAACCACACATTTTTGCACGTGAGATCATTTCCTAAGAATGGGATGCGAATGTGGTGCCAAGCTGAAGGACCTCACACATCTTATACATCAGTGTCGTTTGCTCGCACAAGGCCGACCTGGGCTACTCAGGTACATTAACCGATTTTCCCCGGGTCTGCCTTCGGAACTCATTAATTCTGAGGAATTGATCTCTAATCCCATTGTAGACTTATTGAGGAATTTTGATATGAACCTGGCTATCTCAACCAAGAAGCCACAGTGAAAGAAAGAAGAAGAATCCTGTTACGTACTAGGAAACTGTAGAGTTCTTAAATGCCCAAGAATCAATGTTGAGCAAGTTCTCTCAAAAATATGCTCAGCATTCAAGCTTGAAAAGAGCATTCAAGAGAATGTAAAGCATTTCCCTGTGGAAATTTCCGGATAGAATTCATTCCTAACCAATTCGAAGTCATGGGAATCATTCCGGAATCTGTATTCGAACCAATCTGAGTTAATCCGAAACCAACCGAAAAAAGTTCTACATTTCGTTTGATCGAATTCGGTCAAAAATTAATCCGACTCAATCCGATTCAATCCGAATCAATCAGAACCAAATTTTCTATCTGAATGAATCCGAACTCGGATTGACCTAAACCGATTTTCAATCCGAATGAATCAAATTTAATCCAAACTCTGATTCATTCGAATTGAAAATTAGTTTAGGTCAAGTCGAGTTCGGATTGATTCGGATTCATTTGGATTGAAAATTTGGTTCGGATTGAGTCGGATTAATTTTTCACCAATTAGGATCGAACGAAACGTAGAACTTTTTTCGGATTGGTTAAGATTGATTCGGGTTGGTTCTAATACAGATTCCGGAATTAAAATCCTTTTTGGTCGAAATATCAAATATCAAGTTTTTCGATGAGAATTCATCTTTTTTTTTAATTCAACTGCTTAGTTGGAAGTGTAACTACTTTGTAAAAAATTAACTTATTTGTTTGATTCATCATTTTAGTTGAAACACCTTTTTTTGTTCAAAATTTAATTATTTTGTTGAAAATTATGTTTTCTAGTTGAAAATTAATTGTTTTAGCTTAAAATTTGACTCGTACATGTTTGATTCAAAATGTATCTTCTTAAGTTGAAAATTCAAATATTTGGTTTAAAATTCCTGTATTTTATTGAAAATTTGAATTTTGTGTGAGAATATTTAATTTTCTTGGTGACTAATTCATCCTTTTCGTTGGAAATTCCTTGAAAAATTACAATATTTGATTGGAAATTCATGTACTTTGTTAAAAATTCATCTATCTTAGTAGAAAATTCATCTTATTGGTTGAAAATTGATCTTTCTTGTTGAAAATTAGTTTTTTTCTTATTTAAAATTAATTTTTTCACTGAAAAGTTAACTGTTCTATTTTTAGTTGAAAATTTATCTGTTTTAAGTGAAAATTCAACTATTTGTTGAAAATTCGTCTTTTTTTGGTAGAAGAACAACTCTCATTACTTGAAGCTTCATCTTTATGGTGAAAAATTCATTTCTTTGGTTGAAAATTCAACTATTTTGTTGAAAACTTGTTTCTTTTTTGGCTAAAAATTTATCTTACTAATTGAAAATTTAACTATTTTATTTCCGGTAGACAATTTATCTTTTTAGTTGAACATTCATGTATTTGGTCAAAAATTAGATTTTTAGGTTTAGATTAATAAATTAGATCAATTTAGATTTTTCGGATTCACACTATTACATTTTTTGTGGAAAATTCACCTTTTTTGATAGAAATGTAACCTTTTTCGTTAGAAAATTATGTGCTTTGTAGAAAATTTAACCATTCTATTTTTTGCTAAGAATTCATTTCTTTGGTTGGAAAATAACTATTTAGTTAAAAATTTGTTTTTTTGTTGATATAAAATTCATATTTTGGGTTGACAATTCATCATTGTGATTAAAAATTAATTTTTCTCGTTTCAAATTCGTTCCTTTTTAGTTGAAAATTCGTTTTTTGAATTTAAGATGTAACTATTACACTTTCGCCTGATTTTTTTCAAATTCCCTTTTTAACTGCAAATAGAAAAATTTCTATTTTCGGATTGTAAATTTATCTGCTTTGTTTGAGAATTTATATTTTTTTATTGAAACTTTTTTTTTTTGCTCGAAAATTCAATAAAAATTGAATTTTCATTTTATTTTTATTTTGTTGGGAATTTATTTTTTTGTTGAAAATTGATTGTTTTAACTTCAAATTTAAATCTTCTATTTTTGAATGAAAAATCATTTTTTGTTATGAAAAAAAACTATTTAGTTAAATTTTTTTTTTTTTGCACAACATTTCTTTTTCCAACATTTTGACTATTCTCAACAAAATCTCAACAAAATAATTCAATTTTAAACAAAAATATATCAATTCACAAACCAAAAATATAACATTTCAATTTGCAATTAGAATAGTGAATTAAAAAAAAAGAGAGTTTTCAGCAAATTTAATTAATTTTAAACTGAAAATATAAATTTCCAAGCGGAAATGGAATACTTTTATCTCCAGTTAAAAAAAATTAATTTTCAGCTAAAAACGTGATACATAATACTTCAACCACAAAAGTGATTTTAATCTTATACCAAAAATAGTTCAATTCAACCAAAAAAGATGAATTTTCTACAAAAAAGGTTTGAATCGTCAAGCAAAAAAGATTAATTTTCAACTAAATAGTTATCTTTTTAGTTATAAATTTTATTATTTGGTTGAAAATTTAACAATTTTATTTTAAAAATATCATTTTTTTGCAAATTCAACTGTTTTGTTAAAGATTCGTCTTCTTGGGTTAATTATTCAACTCTTTTCGAATAATATTGACCTTTTTTTTTTATTCATATTTTGTTGTTGATAAGCTACTGTTTTGTTAAAAATTCAACTATTTCCTAGAAAATTTACGTTTTGTTTAAAATGTGTATTTTTCTGTAAAAAAGTCTATTGAAACTTTTTGGATGAAAATTCAACACTTTTTTTTGAAAATTTGTCTTTTTGATTTAAAAATTCACCTGTTTTAGTAGAATTTTTATTTTTCTTCGACAATGCAACTGTTTGGTTGAAAATGTGATAATCTTGCTAAAAGCCATGCTTTTTCTTTAAAAATTCGACTATTTGGCAGAAAATTAACTTATAGTTTACTATTCTTATTTTCGGGTTAGAAAGTGAACTGGAATCTTCTTTTGATGAAAATTTAAATATTTTGTTGAAGTTTTTTTTCTTCTTGGATAAAAACTGTTTGGTTTGAAATTCAACAATTTTGTCGAAAATTCAACTTTTTGGTTGAAAATTCTGCTATTTTGTTGAAAATTTGACTATTTTGTAGAAAATTTACTTTTTGGTTAAATTTAATATTTTGGTGTTGAAAAGAGAACTGAAATCTTTTCTGGATGAAAATTCAACTATTTTTTTCTAATTTCTTTTCTTTTTAAATAAAAATTCATCTGTTTTAGGAGAAATTTCATATCTTTTGGATAAAAATGCAACTGTTGGGTATAGAGTTCAACAAATTTGTTAAAAAGTAATCCTTTTTGGTAAAAAATTAGTTTCTTTTTGGATTGAAAATTCAATTTTTTCCGTAGAAACTTATTTCAAGTTCATATTTTGATCGTGAAAAGTCAAATGAAATATTTTTTAACAGAAAATTCAACAGTTTTTTTTAATTTATCTTTTTGATTTATAAATTCATCCACTTTGGTAGAAATGTATTTTTTTTTAATGAAAATGCAACTTTTTGGATAAAAATAATTCTTCTGTACTTGAGTATTTAAATAATTGAGTAAAAAAACGATATTCAATTTCATATTACAATTACACAAAAAATTAGTCACGCTCTCGAAAGAAATTCATAAATTTCCGGAAATTTATTGAAATTTTTAAAAATGAATTGAGAGTAAGTTACCATATTAACCTATAAAATTACCATAAATAACCGAAATGTTTCACAAATTTCCCAAAATTTATGGAAATTTTTAAAAATGAATTTTGGGTGATCTATTGTAAGTTACCATATTTACCTGTGAAATTACCATGAATGACCAAAATTATTCATAAATTTCCGGAAATTTAAAAAAATGCATTTTGGGTAATTTATGATAAGTTACGATATTTACCTGTGAAATTACCATAAATGACCGAAATTTTTCATAAATTTCCGGAAATTTTCAAAAATGAATTGAGGGTAAGTTACCGTATTAACATATAAAATTACCATAAATGACCGAAATGTTTCATGAACCGAAAATTTATGAAAATTTTTAAAAATGACTTTCAGGTAATTTATGATAAGTTACCATATTTACCTGTGAAATTACCATGAATGACCATCATTTTAATGAATTTCCGGAAATTTTTAAAAATGAATTTTGTGTAACTTATGATAAGTTACGATATTTACCTGTGAAAATACCATAAATAACCAAAATTTTTCATAAATTTCCGGAAATTTGTGGAAATTTTTTAAAATGAATTGAGGGTAAGTTACCGTATTAACCTATAAAATTACCATAAATGACCGAAATGTTTCATAAATTTCCGAACATTTATGAAAATTTTTAAAAATGAATTTCGTGTAATTTATGGTAAGTTACCATGTGTACCTGTGAAATTACGATAAATGACTGGAATTTTTCATAAATTTCCGGAAATTTACGAAAATTTTTGTCAATGAATTGAGGGTAAGTTACCGCATTAACCTATAAAATTATCATAAATGACCGAAATTTTTCATAAATTTCCGGAAATTTTAAAAAATGAATTGAGGGTAACTTACCGTATTAATGTATAAAATTACCATAAATGACCGAAATTTTTAATGAATTTCCGAAAACTTATGGAAATTCGTTAAATGATTTTCGACTAATTTATAGTAAGTTACCATATGTACCTGTAAAATTACCATGTTTACCGAAATTTTTCATAAATTTCCGGAAATTTTTTAAAATGAATTTAGGATAAGTTACCATATTTACCTGTAAAATTACCATGAATGACCGAAATTTTTAAAAATGAATTTGCGGTGATC
>CAKNXH010062429.1:42584-53697 GCA_932178445.1 Andricus quercusramuli
AAAATAATTTAAAATTGAAATATTAAAAAAAATTTTAAACAAAATGTAGATTCTTAAATATATCGAAAAAAATATTGAAAATTTTTAAGAATTTTGAAAGATTTCAAGAAAATAAAATTGTTTTAAGGTTTCTGGGAAAATATAAAATGATTTTCTATTCTGGAAATAAATTTTAAGAGAAGATTGAAAAAGAATTCGAAACATTTAAAATGATTTCCTACAATTTCAAAAATGAATATAGAAGATTAAAAAAAAAAAGAATTTCAAAGTTTGTGTAAGTTTAAAACAAAGGGTTCATTTTTGAAGAATTCGAAAAAAAATGTAGAAGCCATTTGAGAAATTTGAAAGATTTAAAGAAAATGAAAACATTTTCTGAAGATTCCTAGGAAAATTGAACAAAAAAATGTATACAATTAATTTTAAGAAAATATTTTTTGTCAAGATTTAAAAACATTTGAAATGGTTTCTAAGAATTTCGTCGAGAAGAGGAGAAGATTTTAGGCCCATTTTCTTAATTCAGTAGTTCTTTCTTTTAATAATAGGAAAAATTCGAATTATTTTAAAAAATGTTCCGAAGGTTTAGAACAAGTTTAGAACAAGCTTCCACCAAAATTATGAATCTTCAAACAAAAATATGAATTTTTAACCAAATATTTAGTTGAATTTCCAACCCAAAAGATTAATTGTCTACCAAAAAGACTCCTTTTCAACAAAGATAATGTATTTTCATCTAAAAAAATCTCATTTTCAACCAAAATTAGAATAGTTAAAATGTCATAAAAATAAATGTTCAACCAAAAATAAAACTAATTTTCAAAGAAATATATTTTTTTTTCATAACAAAAAAAAATGATTTTTTAACCAAAAGCCGAAGAATTAAATTTTCGGTTTAGAATCAATTTTCAACCAAAAAATGCATTCTCAACAGAATAATTCAATTTTAAACTAAGTTATATTTCAAAAAAATTAATTTTCAACTGAAAACAAACGAATTTTCCACCAAAAAAATGATTAAATTTTAATCACAATGATATTCAAAATTCAATTAAAATTTGAAGATTAAAAAAGGAATTAGAAACTTTTTCAGAATTTTGAAAGCTTTCAAGAGAATACAAAAATTGTCTTGAGATTTCTGTGAAAATATTGATTAATTTTTAACTTTTAAAATAAATTTTAAGACAAAATCGAAAAAGATTTCAAAACGCTTCCAATAATTTCCTACGGTTTCGGAAAAGAAAATCGAAGATAAAAAAAATCAAGTTGGAGTAAGTTTATGCAGGAATCTAAAAAAAAATTAGGAAAAATTCAAATCATTTAAAAAAATATATTTTTATGGTTTAGAAGTTTTGAACGGATTTTATAACTTTTAAAGATTGCAAAAAGTATTTAAAAATGTTGATTATTAAAGATTTCGAAGAAAGAACCTTTTCAAGAATTTGGATGGGTTTCAAGAGAATAAAAAAATATCTCAAAATATATGAGAGAATTTCAAATGATTTTTTATTTTGAAAAATAAATTTCAAGAGAAAATTGAAAAACATTTCGAAACATTTCAAATGGTTTCCGACAATTTCGAAAAAGAATATAGAGTATTAAAAAAATTAAGCTCGAGTAAGTTTGAAACAAAATGAAGATTTTTAAAATTTGTTTAAATTAATTTAAAGAGAATTTTTTATTAAAGATTTCAAAACATTGCAAATCATGTTCCAAAGTCTCGGAGAGTTGTTTACAAGATTTTAAGCCCAGCTTTTTAATTTTGCAAGATTGAACAAAATTTTCAGGAAAAATTTGAATAATTTTAAAAGATACTTAGAAGGTGTGAAAGTATTGAAAATATTAAATAATATTTGTAATTTGAAGATTTCAAACAATTTTAAATAAAACGTAGATTTTTGAAGATTAAAAAAAAAGTGTTTAAAAGAATTTTGGTAGGTTTCAAGAGAATAAAATAGAAAGATTCCTACGAAAATTTCACGCGATGTTTTATTTTGAAAAATAAATTTTAAGAGAAAATTGGAAAAAATTTCAAAACATTTTCAATGATTTCCTAAAATATCAAAAAAGAATAGAGATAGAAGACTGCTCAAGCTTATAAAAATAGTAAAATAGTAACCATACTCAGGGTTCACAGCGCAAAAGAAGCTCAAAAAAGGAAAAATAGGGTCATTTTCTCACAAAAAAGGGGGAAAATAGGGGAAAGATTAAACATTTATTTTTACATGTCGAAAAAAAAACCTTTTTATAAAAAATGTGACATTTTTAAAAAAATTTCAAAGATTTTTCAATCTTTTCTGCTATTAAAGAATTTATTTTCAAAAATTGGATACTTTCAATGTAAATTTAAAACTACTCTCTTCAGTAGAGCGAAGTGAAAATACTAAAATTAGTCGAATCGTTTGAACTACAATTCGTGGGTCGACATCCAAAATAAGTGAAGAAACAAATTTTTTAATCGGTAAATATCTTAAGTTGTCTTTTTGAAATTTACAGTTAAAAATTGTCATAATTCAAAAAAAAATTGCCTTATTTAAATTTTTATTCATGAGAAACATTTTTTTCATGGTGTTTATAACGTTCCAATATCGTAAAAAAGATAGGAAATCCCAAAAATCCTAACTGACGACAAAATTTTTTTCCGAAAAACCAAAATAAAAATAAGATAAGTTTTGAACAAAATAGTTCAATTGTTGAATTAAGAACATCAGTTTTTAACCAAAAATGGAATAGTTACATTTTCGTTTCGAAAAATTAATTTTCAATTGAAAAAACTGAATTTTCGCCCAAATTGTTGAATGTTGAAGCCTGAAAGAAGAATTTTCTACAATAAAGTTGATTTTTCAACACAAAAATATGAATTTTCAATTTAAAATTTAATTTTCAACCAAAAATTAAAATTTTTAGTTAAAAAATCTACTTTTTAACAAACAAAAAAAAACTTTAACTGAAATGATGCATTTTTAACTGAAAAATGACGAAAGGACGAATTTTTTTGCAAATTACATAAATTTGTAACCGAATATTTGAATTTTCAAAATAAAAAAGATCAATTTTGAACCAAAAATGGAATCGCTACATTTTCATTTGAAAAAACTAATTCTCAAATGAGAAAACCAATTTTCTACCAAATTATTGAATTTTTGAGCAAAAAAAAAAAGAATTTTCTACAATACATTCCATTTTTTAACTAAAAAATATAAGTTTTCAATACACAAAATAATTTTCAATCAAAAATCGCAATTTTCAGTTTGAAAAAATGAATTTTCTAACAAAGTAGTTTGATTTTCAACCAAAAGACAGCTTTTCAACAAAATAAATATATTTTCAACCAAATAGTTAAATTTTTAACCAACTTTCCGCCAAAAAATATAACTTTTGAACGAATTTGAACTTGCAACAAAATAGTTGAATTTTCGAATAAAAAAGATCAATTTTCAAACACAAATGGAATAGTTCAATTGTGAGTATAAAAAAATTAATTTTCAACCAAAATTAGAATAGTTAAAATGTCAGAAAAATAAATGTTCAACCAAAAATAAAACTAATTTTCAAAGAAATATATTTTTTTTCATAACAAAAAAGAATGATTTTTTAACCAAAAGCCGAAGAATTAAATTTTGCGGTTTAGAATAAATTTTCAACCAAAAAATGCATTTTCAACAGAATAATTCAATTTTAAACTAAGTTATATTTAAAAAAATTAATTTTCAACTGAAAAGAAACGAATTTTCCACCAAAAAAATTATTAAATTTTAATCACAATGATGATTTTTAACCAAAAATATGAAATTTTGTCCAAACAGTGGATTTTTCATTCCAAAAGATGAATTTTCTATCAACAAAAAAAATAATTTTCAACTAAACAGTTTTTTTTCAATGAAAGAAATTATTTCTTAACAAAAAATAGAATAGTTAAATTTTCTACTAAACAGGTAATTTTTTAATGATAAAGATTAAATTTATATCAAAAAAGGTACATTTTCCACAAAAAATGGAATAGTTAAAGTGAATTTTCAACTAAAATTATGAATCTTCAACTAAAAAAAAAAAATTAATTTTAAACCAAATAAATGAATTTGAAACTAAAAAGGTCAATTTAAAACTAAAAAGATCAATTTTCTACCAAAAATAAAGTAAGATAATTTTCAGCTAGTAAAATAAATTTTCAAACCAAAAAGAAACGAATTTTCAACTAAAGAAATTAAGTTTTAACCAAAAAGATGAAATTTCAACTAATCAGAGTACTTTTTACCAAATAAGACGGATTTTCAACAAAAAAGTTAAATTTTCACCGCAAACAGATAAATTTTGAACAAAAAATTGAATACTTAAATTTTCAGTAGAAAAATCTACCAAAAAAGATGAATTCTCAACGAAAAACGTGATATATTACATTTCAACTACAAAAAGGATGTAAAATTAAATTTAAATTTTTAATTTTTAATTAAATTTTTTAATTTTTAATTTTTTTTTAATTTAATTTTTCTTCAGTAGAGCGAAGAAAAAATGCTAAAATTAATCGAATCGTTTGAGCTAAGGGATAACAATTTGTGGGCCGACATCGAAAACAAGTACAGAAAAAAATTTGAAATCGGTTAATATCTTCTGTTCTCTTACCTAAATTTAAAATTTGAAATTTTGTTATTAAAAAAAAAAAATTTGCCTTATTTAAAATTTTTTGAAAATATACAAAAACATGTTTTTTGGATTGATTCGAACCTGAAATTGAGTCAGCTTGAACCAAAGAAACAGGTTATTATTCTTTATTCATGGGAAAAATTTTTTTCGTGGTGTTTATAACGTTCCAAAATCGCAAAAATGATATGCAATCCCAAAAATCCTAACTAACGACAAAATTTGTATCCCGAAAAAGCAAAATAAAAAATTGTTTCTTTGGTTCGAGCTGAATAAATTTCAGATTCGACATATTGTACAATGCAGGTGATTTTTCAACACGAAAATATGAATTTTCAATTAAAAAGTTGATTTTCAACCAAACCTTACATTTTTTAGTTAAAACCCCTAACAAAAAAAAACCTACAACTAAAATGAAGAATTTTTAACGAAAAAGTGAATTTTCAACAAAGTAGTTCTAAATTCGACCAATTAGTTGAATTCTCTACCAAAGTATTGAATTTTCTAGAGAAAATTCAAATTTTCTTCAAAACAGTTGAGTTTTTAACCAAAAAAGAAGTTTTAGTCAATAAAGAAAAAAAATGGTATTCAAAATGTCGAATTTCAAAGCAAGAAGATTATTTTTCTCCAAAAACGAACGAATTTTTAACAAATTACATAGATTTTTGGCCAAATATTTGCATTTTCAAAATAAAAAAGATCAATTTTGAACCAAAAATGGAATTGCTACATTTTCATTTGAAGAAACTAATTTTCAAATGAAAAAACCAATTTTCTATCAAATTATTGAATTTTTTAGCTAAAAAAAAAGAACTTTCTACAATACATTCGAATTTTTAACTCAAAAATATAAGCTTTCAATACAAAAAAATAATTTAAGAATACCCAGTCATTTTTATCTAATATTCAATTGTTTAAACAAATTTAATTTGTTTAAACATTTAAAATTATTCTTAAAAAGCAAAGTAAAACATGAAAATATGTCAATCTTTCGAAAAACAGCAACAACAAAAATGTAAACAAAAACATTGTTCAAGAAATTTTAATTTGTTTAAACATCTACGAGTGTTCGTAATAAACAAATTAGTAGTTAAAAATATTAAAATTTGTCGAAAATTTAGTGAGAAAATGTTTCTGCTGCTTTTTTTTAGGTACAATATATGCTTGAACAAATACGTATTATTTAAATAATTGTAAATCAGAAAGATGAATTTTCAACTAAAGTGATGAATTTTTAAACAAGAAGATTAATTTTCAAATAAAAAGAATAATTTTCCACCAAAAAATGCAATTTTTTAACAAAATACATGAATTTTTAACGAAATAATTTACTTTTTAATTTAAGAATACAAAGAAACGAAAAACATCCAAAGGAAAAAAAAAGTTTTCAATCAAACAGCTCATTTTTCAATCACAGATACGAATTTTTATTCAAAACGATGAATCTTAAAAAAAAAATCAACAAAAGAGTTTAACTTTCAGCCAAATAATTTTATTTCCAACCTAAAAGATGAATATTTAATAGAAATGATAAATATTTAACTGGAATACTTGAATTGTTAACCGAAAAAAGAATTTTTAAACAAGAAGATTAACTTTCAAATAAAAAGATAATTTTTTAACAAAATACATGAATTTTGAAGGAAATAGTTGAATTTTATGCTAAAAAGATTAATTTTTAACCATAAAGATAAACTTTCTACAAAACTGACGAATTTTCCACAAAGGACATACATTTTCAAACAAATAGTTTAATTTTTAAATGCAAAATATCAATTTTCAACCAATTAGTTGAATTTTCACCAAAAAAAAAAGATAAATTGATTTTTAACACAGTAGTTACGTATTCAACCAGGAAAGAATTTTAAATTAAAATGATGAATCTTCAATTTTTCTAAATTGACAAAAAATATTAAAATAATGAAAACTTGAATTTTGCTACAATCAGAAGTAAATTCCCGTTTAAAAAAAAATTAAATTCACGGTCATTTCCTGGTCTTTTTCGGTCAAGTCGCCACCCTAAATATTAAAGTCTGTTCATTGCAATCTATAAAATAATTGCTAAAGTCTATAAAAAATGCCTTGTTAAAAAAATCCAAAGAATACCGTTTTTAGTATGAATTTAGTAGAAAACTGCTATTTTGCAGTTTTTGGGTCACTTTTCAAGCACAATAACAATGGCTTGAAAGGGGGTGGGGAGTCAAAATTAAAACTTACTGGGTGGAAATTATTCTTTGAACAGGTTTTAATACTTTAATTCACAAAAAGTTTATAACAAGTAGCTTTTTTCCATTTTTTTTTTAAATCAAGCTTTTCCCATTTAAAACCCCATGTTAATTTCAAAGACTTGGAGGCACGGGTTAACTTTGACAAAAAAAAAGAAAACAAGAAAAATGTGGAGTTGATAAACTGTTAAGACGATTATGAATCTATTCATAATTAAATAATTTATAGATTTTTTTAAATCGAACTATTTTATTTCGAAAGCCTTAGTAATTAATGAAATATTTGCATCCGATTGCTGAATGTAAACTTTAAAATTTGCATTGTTTCATTTTTTTAAATTTTGAATTTGTAAATGACATTTTTCAATTTAGATTTTTCAAGAAACAACTTATAACCACTAAATTGTACAAAATAAATGAAATTTCAACTAAAAAAGCCTAATTTTAAACCAAATAGGTGAATTTTGAACTTAAAAAGATCAATTTTCATCCAGAAATAGAATTTTTGAATTGTCAGTCCCAAAACATTAATTTTCCATTACACTGATGAATTGTCAACTAAGTAGTTCAATTTTGAACTAAAAAAAAAATTGTTTTTCAACAAAAATGGAAGTTCAATTTTTAGTTGAAAAAATTAATTTTCAAACTAACTGATGAATTTTCATCTGGAATAATTGAATTTTAAACAAAAAAGATCAATTTTAAATTAAAAATGATGAATCTTTAACTGAAGAAGTTGAATTTTCAACAACAAAAAATTAATTTTTCCCCAAAAAGACGATTTTCAACAAAATAAATTAATTTTCCACGAAATAGTTGAATTTTCAAATAAAAAACATAAATTTTTAACCAAATAGTCGAATTTTGAACTTAAAAATATCAATTTTAAACTAGAAATGGAATAGTTAAATTTGTATATGAAAAAAAAATTCTAATAAACTGATGCATTTTCAACTGGAATAATTGAATTTTAAAGAAAACGTGAATTTTTAACTAAAATGATCAATGTTTAACTGGAAAAATTGAATTTTCAACCAAAAAAATCAATTTTTTCGCAAACAGACGATTTTCAAAGAAATAGTTCAATGTTTAACCAAAAAAGACCAATTTTCAACCAAATATTTGAATTTTTAACCGAAACAGATAATTTTTCAACAAAATAAATGAATTTTCAATTTAAAAAGACAAATTTTCAACCGAATAGTTGACTTTTGAACTTAAAAAGATCAATTTTTAATTAGAAATGGAATAGTTAGATTCTCAGTTGAAAGAATTGATTTTCCAACAAACTGATAAATTTTCAACTGCATTAATTGAATTTTAAACAAAAGATGAATTTTTAACTGAAATGATCAATCTTTAACTGCAATAGTTGAATTTTCAACCAAAAAGATACATATTTCTAACAAAAAATAAATTTTTAAACAAAATAAATGAATTTTCAAAGCAAAAGTTCAATTTTCATAGAATAAGTTTAATTTTTAACTAAAAAAGATAAATTTTCAACCAAGTAGTTGAAGTTTGAACTAGAAAAAAAATCAATTTTCAACAAACTGAATTTGTAAATGACATTTTTCAATTTAGATTTAAAAAAAACCACTTATAATCACTAAATTGTACTGCTTTTAAGTTAAAATAGTTTGAAAATGATATAATTTTGAAAACTTACAGATTTCTCTGAAAGAACTCTGGACACGCTTTGAGCTTCGCTATATCTCTTATAATAAATTTAAAATAAGAAAGTAAAGATGAAATATTCAAAAATAAACAAATTGAAATTGAATTATTTAAAATAAAATAAGCTTCGAATCATTAAAAAGTTCAGAGTGCTGAATGCAAACTTAAAAATTTGCATTGTTTAATTTTTTTTTTTTAATTTTTAGTTTATCAGTGACATTTTTTAATTTGAATGTTTCAATAAAAATGTAAAATCCTTTAATTGTAGTGTTTCAACCTAAAATTGCTTAAAGATTATATAATTTTGAACATTTAAAAAATGTATTGATTCATTCTTCAAACTATTTTATTACCTAAAACGCATTCTCTCCTTTGCCTGCTTAGTCAAACTTTGTTTATAAAATACCGATGCACTTATGTTACGCATCTACATTTAGAATTAGGCTAATTATATTTCATGAAGAAGAATATTAAAAATTGAAATTTCATTATAAAAAATTCATTATTATGACACTTATCATTATTATTACACATCTAAGTACTCCAAACTTATAAGAAAAATATTGAAAATTGTTTCTTTTTTTTCAAATTAGACACAGCATATTTTCCTCCTGTTTGTAAATAATTTACAATTGTTTGAACAATTATTATTCGTTTGAGAGAGAGAGAGGTAAGGGGGAGAGAGAGACAGAAAGAAAGAGAGAGAGAGAGAGAAAGAGAGAAGCAAGTCTCCGTTCTGTGACATTAGACGCAAGGCGCGTGTGTCAGAGGCCTGCGTTACACTTTCTTGTCGTGGTTTCATTTGAATCAGGCGCGACTTCCCATATCGAGGTCTAAGATGTTTACACATCAAAAGATTTAAATTACTTTACGCATTTCAATAAAAAAATCTGTTTAAAAAAAAAATTAATTCCAGGTTCTCGTGAAAAATTCAAGGTGAATCTCAGGTATTCAAGGTTTTCAAGGTCGCTAGACACCCTGACCTAAGAACTCTAGATTGGAGAGATTTTTCTTCTGAAAATTGATGAATAATAATAATTGAACTCACTTGGACAGATCCATTCGTTAGCTGCATGACGACAGCTGTTTGTGTCCTGAACCACTGGTTCATATAAGGTATTCTCGAGAGCGCATCGCTCTGCTTAACCGCGATGGCGCCTCCCGCTTTCATCAAGTGTTCCGTCATGTAACGCAAAAAGAAGTTGAGCAGCTTCATCTTCTTCTCGAGACTGTTAGGGTAGGATTGTTGAGTATAGTACAGTTCTTTGCCATCTCGATTGATATAGTGGATATTGTGTCCATTGGCCAGCATGATTAATCGCGTACCGTCGTTGTACATGACTCCAACACCATCGTCCGAGAGCTGGTAGCCAAAACCGTACTTGTCCGAGTAATCCACCCACTTGCTAATCCAGACAAACGGCTGGGCATCTGGATCTGTCATTTCATCTGTAAATCACAAAAATTAATCATTAATATTTCAGCTACAATTTTCCCTTTAAAAAAACAGGGATCGGAACGGAATTTCGAAAAAAGTCCAGAAAAAGATTTTACAGTCAAAAAATACAACCAAAGTTGATAAAATTGTTGAATTTTCAAGCCATTAAGACTATTATGCTACAAAACGGTTGAATTATCAATCTAAGAATATAAATTTTTAAAAAAGTTAATTTTCTAACAATTAAATTAAAAATAAATATTTGAAGTTTTAACCAAATAGTCATTTCATCTGCAAATCCCAAAAATTAATCATTAATATTTCAGCTACAATTTTGCCATTAAAAAAAACAGGGCTCGGAACGGAATTTCGAAAAAAGTCCTGAAAAAGATTTTCCAAACAAAAAATACAACCAAAGTTGATCAAATTGTTGAATTTTCAAGCCATTAAGACTATTATGCTACAAAACGGTTGAATTATCAATCTAAGAATATAAATTTTTAAAAAAGTTAATTTTCAAAAAGTTAATTTTCTAACAATTAAATTAAAAATAAATATTTGAAGTTTTAACCAAATAGTTGATTTTCTACCAAAAAGATGAATTTTCAACCATGAAAATTAACACTACCAAAAAAGACGAAATTACAAAAAATACAAGAATTTCAACCAAACGGACGAATTTTCAACCCTAAAATATGAATTTTCAACTAAGAAGTTAATTTGCAACTAAACAGTTGAATTTTATATAAACCAAAAGATGAATTTACAGCCAAGAAGAATAATTTTCTATGAAACACTAGCGTTTTATACCGAAAAAAATGAAATTTCTATCGAAATAGTCATTTCATCTGCAAATCCCAAAAAATAATCATTAATATTTCAGCTACAATTTTCCCATTAAAAAAAAAACAGGGCTCGGAACGGAATTTCGAAAAAAGTCCAGAAAAAGATTTTCCAAACAAAAAATAAAAACAAATTTAGTCAAATTGTTGAATTTTCAAGCCAAAAAGACGATTTTGCTACAAAACGGTTGAATTATCAATCTAAGAATATAAATTTTTAACAAAAAAGTTAATTTTCTAACAAATAAAAAATAAATAGTTGAATTTTTAACCAAATAGTTGATGTTTCTACAAAAAAG
>CAKNXH010062431.1:0-26396 GCA_932178445.1 Andricus quercusramuli
GTACTCAGGGCTAGCCACAAGAATAAATGAGCAGAATCTAGCAGATCGAAAACGCTCGATATCTGTGAACAAATTGCTTTCGGCTGTTGAAATAGCTGCCATCAAAATGGAAGTGGAACAGCAGCTTCCTATTGATGAACTTCCATTGGAAGATGTGGAAAACGAAAACTTGATTGCAGCTGAAGACATAGGTGCTAGGGATAATGAACATCAAGTACTGGATGGACTAGAACCACATCCGGATATCATAAACGATGATATAAACAGCGAAGTCCCAGAAAATCTACAGCACCTTGAAAGGAATTTTGGTCATGCTCTACTAGAGTTCAGACATGTAGAACCAACACAAAGGCATTCACTGTCCAAGATGAACATCACAAATGATTTGCGTGCACTAATAGAACACCTAAACAGCAAGGTTTTACCTATGCATTTGAACGCAACACAAAATGCGTTAGAGGTGCAAACTCTTGTATACTGTGCAGCTGTGGCCACCGTTAAAACGTTGGGCTGCATAACTAGGCCTATAAATGCAGTCTTCGCCCCAAGACAGGAGCGAGAACCGCCATGGAAGATCAGGTTGGATATGGATGTCAGCAAAGTAAGGTGTAAATTGGGTCGACTGACTCAATATAAAAAAGAAAATCGAACCACAAAGCTGATACATCATGTTATTAAAATCATCCACACTCGGTTCATCGAGACATTGACACCAGCAATATTGGATGAGATTATAGACTCCCAGCGGCAGAGACTTGATGTTCTTACTGCTAGATTGCGTCGGTACAAGAAAAGTAGTGCAAGAAGGCAACAAAATCGAACCTTTCATACAGACGAAAGAAGGTTCTATCGTGAACTGAGTGTACAGCAAAATAACCAGCAAGACACCGAAGTCCCTCAATTGGAAGAAATGACTAACTAATGGTCAGACGTTTGGGGAAAAACTAACAGAAGCAATTTGGACACTGCGTGATTCCAACTACAGAAAGCAAGAGCAAGCAATAACCCTGAAATGGAGCTGACGAACGTCACAGCTTTAGATGTTTCAGCGGTTTTGAAAAAACATGTAACTGGAAAGCTCCAGGTCCGGACATGGTGCACAATTTCTGGTATAAGTATCTGACTAGTGTGCATCCTGCGTTGGCACGATGTTTTCAGAAGATCATCGAACATCCACATCTGATGCCAGGCTTTATGCTGCAGGGTACTACGTATATGTTGCCTAAAAACCAGACGCTCATAATCCATCTGAATTTCGAGCGATAGCCTGTCTTCCAACAATATATAAATGTCTTACAGCTATCATAGCAGATAAGGTTTATTCTCACTGTGACGAGAATGACATCCTTACAGAAGAACAAAAAGGATGTTGTAAAAACTCCCGAGGCAGTAAAGATCTAGTCACCATAGACGCTGTTGCCATGACGCAAGCTCGTAAACACCAAAGGAACTTGCACATGGCATACATTGACTACAAGCAAGCGTTTCCTTCCGTACCACATGACTATTTGCTTGAAGTCTTAAAAGTATACAAAATTTGTCCACGCATCATTGACTGCCTAAGTCGTGCGATGATGCTTTGGGGTACAAGAATCAAGTATATTGATCATGGACAACCGAGGATAACTAGATCAATACGCATTAAGACGGGTCTATTCCAAGGAGACTCCTTCAGTGCATTATGGTTCTGTTTAGCGTTGAACCCACTGAGCAAAACTTTAAATAGCATGTCTCATGGGTTCCGAGTAAATGATAATGAGGATGGTCATTAAGTGACCCATCTTCTATACATGGATGACCTGAAGCTATACGCTAGTTCGGACGAGAAACTGCAGCAAGTGATTGATGTCACAAGGCAGTTTTCCAATGATATCAACATGGAGTTTGGACTAGATAAATGCCGAACAGTGCATTTAACCAGAGGCAAATTAGGGACCGCAGAGATAGAGAACGATTTCGGGAATGACATCGAGGCAATGGCTGAGGGCGAGTCATATAAATACCTAGGTATTCTCGAATCTAAGGGTATTCAGCATACGATAGTTAAGAAAAGTCTAACGACTGCCTTCACGAAAAGACTCAGATTGGTTCTGAAGAGTTCTCTTAACTCGGCAAACAAGATCAGGGCGTAGAAATGACGAAACACCGAATGCACTAGAGTGATTCGGCGATTGAAAGGATAGTTCTACCACGACCTAGAGGGGGCAGAGGCATTTCAGATGTCAGAAAACTGTGTCAGTCACAAGTTACACAGTTGCGAGACTATTTTAACAGCAAGCGAGATGTTACGCTTTACAACACCATCTGTAAAGCGGATCTTGACTACACGCCCTTGAATTTGTCCTCAGAGGAGGCCTTGAATATCAGGGCAGAATCCATAGAGGAATTAGAAACGCAATGGAGACAGAAAGCCATCCACGGCGAACACCCCAAAACGTTAGATCAATATGAAGTGGATAGTTAGGCATCCAATATTTGGCTGAGAAAGGGAGTCCTGTATCCAGAATCGGAAGGAATCGTCATTGCGATTCAGGATAGGGTTGTCAGCACCAGGAACTATCGCAAACACGTGTTACATCAAGACGTGATTAACCGGTGCCGATTATGTGGAGATACCAACGAATCCATCGAGCACATTATTGATGGTTGTCGCGTAATGGCTCAAAGAGAATATACGCACAGACATAATGATGTGGCGGGCATTGTACATCAACAACTTGCCCTAAACCTAGGACTCTTAACAGAATGGATGCCTTTCTATAGGTACATTTCAATGTCCGTTTTAGAAAATGAAGATTACATCTTATATTAGGATGTGACTATCCAGACGGATCATTACATCCAAGCCAATCGACCTGACATCGTGATGCGAGAGAAAAAAGGTGGAAGAGTCTACATCATCGACATTGCTTGTCCGCTTAACCGAAATTTGCAGGCAACCTATACAACCAAGATTCATAAGTATAGCGAGCTAAGGCATGAAGTTAAGGCAATATGGAGAAATGTGAAACATGCATCTATTCATCCTATTGTGATTTCGCCTACAGGCAATGTGCACGCAAGACGCACTGAACATCTTGAACATTTAGGAGTCAGTAGGGTACTGGCGGCAGCTCAAAAGGCGGTTTTATTAAACACCTGTCGAATTGTAAGAAACTTCCTAGACCATCAGGAAGCAAGTGACTAAGAACCTATGGCGTGATACATGGTAGCTCTAAGAAAGCATCCAGAGGCGACTGGTGTCACCTTCAACACTCACGGCCGCTGTGTAAGGATAACAGCGGCATAGACAAACTGCAAACTACACCATGCTCCTAATTTTGTACCTACAACATCATCGTAAATGATTTCAAACAACGTATTGAAATAACTTAAAACATCCTCATCTCATCAGTCACTTGACTTAGTCCGTGGCTATGACGAAAAACCGGGTTCACCCGAGAAAAAGTTTTAAAAAATAAAAATAATAACCCTACCGAAGGTGTTCTCGCGTTGTCGTCGCGGTAGGGCTTGAGCTTCCCTCTAATGAATTTGACGGCTATGTTGGCCGTAGCATTGCTACTGACAGGGTTTCCCATGCCAGGCAGGCAGAGAACGAAGAGGAAAGTGACTAAGAGGAACACCAAAACCCATAAATGGAGAGAATTTTTAAATTTTTGAAACGCTTTCACTACCCGAGGATCGTCGGGCGCCTCTGGAGCCAACGCTAGGGGCCACAGCATGCGGGACGGTGGTGGTGGTGAGCTGCGAGATAGTCAGGTGGATCTCACTAATCAAACAGCTGGCCAGCAAGAACATCTGCGACATACGGTAAGCAGTGAAACATCAACTGTGTCTGCTGAGGATGCTTTGGCTAGCGTTAGCTATTTGCAGCCAAGCACTTCAACAGAAATACCGTGGGAGAGCATCAATTGGGATACGACAATGAATGAGGAATTGATGCGTCTCTATTATGTAAGTTCCACGTTTCTCCAGGTATATAAATATTCCCTGATTTTCCAGGTTTTCCAGATAGAGTAGACGCCCTGATTTTTCTGGATAATATTAATTTTTTAAATATTATTTATATCAGTTTTTTTAGTTACATTCATTTAAATTATCAATATTAATTTTCGCAAACTTTCAAAATTTTAGTTGTTTCTGTTTAGAAGAGAAATTAAAATATAGCACAAGATTCCGCTGAATAACATGTCAAATCTTATTTTAAAAAGTCATTGTCTAAATTTCACAACTTTTTGGCAGCGACCATTTCTTTAATATTACTTTTTATTGAAGTTCGTGAAGCTCTGAACGTTCAAACGGAATAATTTTCTTATTGATAGCTGTATAAAATACATATAGAAACAGTTGCAATTCATTACATTGGTTCATTCACATTTAGGAAAAATATAGTGAAAAAGCAACTTATATAATCATATACCTACTTCTCCTTCCAGTTAAACAATATTTTAAGTTGAAATATAGAAGTGGGAACAACATTTAGTTAATCTGAACGTTCAGCTTTTCAGGTACATTTTTTATAGCTAATAAATACTTACATCAACCGTGCTGCGGTTTGAAGCTGCTACGTTTGATTCTGACTGATGATTTTGAGAATTTCGGATCGAAGCGTGGACGTTCGGTTGTGATAATTGTGACGGCAAATGTATATTTAATTCAACAAAAAGTTTTATCAAGCACAATGGATTGATCACTATTACAATATGGTGTTGCGGTCTTCATAAAATATTTTGAAATTTCTCGAAATCTGTTTGAAATGTTTGTGAATGTTATGAAATATTTTAAAAGCTTCTGAATGTCTTCCAAAACCTTATTTTAATTTTTTCAAGTCTGGAAATTTTTCGATAGCCATCTGAACTTTCTCCCTCTATGGCGACACGCGTGCATAATAAGCAAAGCAATTATTCGTGTCTTACGATCGTTTGATTAAAATCAACGTCTTCGGGTTTGGATACAAGTGGGGGATGCTTGAAATCGTGTTCGGAAATTATTTTCTTCTCACCCCGTTGACTTCCAGTTAAATATTGGTTATAATAATACATTATTCCAATTTGCAGATATCACTATATATTATTGGGCGATGGTTAGTTGCGCCAATTGCCCTGCCTCTAATCCCTAGATCGAAAAAGGTTCTCTAATCCTACGGGTTGGTTGCGCCAAGTCTATACCTGTCCGAAAATTAAATAATCTCAAATTCATCTTTTGAAATGTGCCTGAGAACTGGTGTAATAAATAATATGTATAACAGATCCAAAATCCGTGAAGAAAGGAATTATGAAACAGCCGCGACCTGACGTGCTGAAAAGGCAAGCTTTTGTTAATCGAAAATTTTTTGAATTAAACACGGGTGCAATTAAGGTAGATGTCCCAGTAATCGGGACGGTCCAGTATAATCGTGAGTTCCGAGGTGTAAACGCCACAAATAAGTATTTCCCGCATAAAAATACAATCCTAAAATATTTTTAAGTAAGTTTGAACAGTGCCTGTTGTGGAAACCAAAATAGTTTTTTTATATAAATAGTGCACATGGGTAAAAGAAATGCATTTGTATTCCCGGTGGCGATGAATCACGAAATGTGGAAAATAGCCTAACATTTTGGTTAGGAAAGGCGTCTCATTGCTCAAGCTTTTAATATGTCAAGAAATTACTTGATCGGGACGAAGACAATTTTTTTGTAATAAAAAATCATTTTTGTTTCATAAAATTAAGTAAAATCTTCATTTAGTACCTTCAAGTTCAAGAAACATCGGTCACGATTATAGGGACGTTTCAAAAGCATAGTTGCTCGCGTAATTTTGACCGGTCACGAAGACTAGGACGACTCTGTTAAAATTTTATTTTCATATTTCGTTGCAAGTAATAATTTAATTTATTTCAAAAAGGCTTGAAATGAAATCAGAGAACTGACTTGCTACTGTGAGTAGTAATCGTAATATAAATTATTGCTTAAAACTGAAAAAGAAGATGTAAAATATTGGCATGACTTTGGAGATTTCATTAACAATTTTGTAGTTTATCATCATTTTTCAGTGAAGGTTATGTTTATTAAGTAGTTTTTACATAGCTAACATCAATCTATACTGCATAATATAAAGAAAAATGTATAATAGACATATAATTATTGATGGTTTTAATATTTCGACAACGTAAACAGAAAATAACTTTCAAATACACATGACTTTTTTAGTCACTGCAATTTATCAAATTTCGTCATTGTATTTATATAATTTACGTTGCAAAAAAGTTAATTATGCAAATTACCAGTGTGTAAATTTTTGTATCCCGTGTACTTAAGTTGTACTTAGCTATTTTATAGAACAAAGTTAGGTTATATGACTTTATAAAACTCAATATTATTTTTGAAACTTTATTTTGAAAGGGAAGGCAATTCAAGTCTACTATAGTGTGAGTACAGATTTTACCTATCATATTTATTCAAAAATATTTTTAACTCAAACAAAAACTAAACATTTCAAAAGAAAATTCATTTTTATTGTGATTAATTATTATGATGTCCATCAGACGTATTAGAACTATCAGATGATTCGATTTTGAAGTTATGTTTCGACGGATTTCATCTCGGAGATCTTAATCAATATAAAACTAACAATACATATTTCATTTCATTACAGTATTGTTAAAATACAAAAATACATTTGAAATACAACTTTCAAGAAAACTCAACCTTCTGCACGAAGACTGGGACAACGACTCGCGATTTCTGGTACATGGCAGATTTGGAAATCACGATAACTGGGACATCGGTGCTTTTTGACTTTTAATCGTTTAAAAATAAAAAGTAATATTAAATATAATGTAAAAATCATTTTTATAATATTCTAGCATGTTTAATGCTTCAATCAGTACCAATCATTTTTTAAATAATCCTTCCAAAACAATTTTCTAAATATTTGAAGTGAATGAAATTTCTTATGGTCACGATTACTGGGACATTTACCTTACAAAAAAGGAGTTTGTAATTTCAGCATGTCACAGCATGTTCAGCGTACGATAGTATATGTATTATTTTTTCGTCTTCCTAATAAGAGTCTGTATTTCGCTCCTTAATTTGAAACCTCATTCTATCTTAAAAGAGACCCCCATCTTTGAACCTCTAATCCTCCTAATCCGTTTAATTTCTAAATAATTTTGAATTAATTGATCAAGTGATTAATCAAGTGTTATCAAGTTAATCATCAAGTTAATCAAAGATTAATCAAGTGTTGAATTTTGCATGATGAATGACTTAATTAATAAAAAAAAATTAAAAAAAAATAAAATGATGAAAATAAGAAAAAACAACGCATGCTTAATTGACAAGTGGACTAGGCTTACTGGGTATCACCACGTAAAAAAAAACGCGCCTCATCTAAATGTTAGAGGCACCATAATTTATTTATCCATTCAATTATTTATTTCATTATTCATTTATTGATTCGATTAGTTATTCAATTATTTATTTAATTAATTGATTATTTATCTATTTAATTATTTAATCATTTAATTATTTAATTATTCATTCATTTATTCATTCAATTATTCATCATTTAATTATTTATTTAATTATTTATTTGATTATTCATTTATTTATCTAACGTACGTTACTTTGCAATTACAGTTAGCCAACGATAACGTTACGTACTTTGCATTACCACCACAACGTACACAGTCAGTAGCCTCCGGTGGAAATAGAGGTGGGAACAGAGCCATTTAAATTTTAAAGGACCCTCGCGCGTACGTACACAGTAGCCTCCGGTTGAGCGCCACAGCGCTTCGTCCAGCTTCGAGTTCGAGCTCCCTCGAGGCGGAGCACCGCACAATAGAAAAGGGTCGCTAGGCCTAGTCATGTACCATGGTACCCTGAGATGCGTTTAACTCATTTATTATATTAATCACTGTGTTATTCACAAACGAAATTCGCTCAGAATTAATTCGGACAATTTTCGCTACACGAAGAAAAAATTTAGCGGTTATGTTTAGCGAAAATTTTTGGCAAAAAAACAAACGCCGGCCGCTTCGAATTTAAAACTTGCGTACTGCGCATGCGACTTTTTGACCAATAACACGTCGTCATCAACTGCGCATGTTTCGAAAAGCGCGGACCATTTAAAATGCTAAAATATTCATTTTGTAATTTTGAATTAATAATAGATTATATAAAGAAAAAAACTACTTCTTAGGTACAAATTGATTCATTTTTTTAAAGTAAACAACTTTTGTTAATATTTATCTGTATTATTATTGATAGCATTTATTCATTTCAAATTGACCCGCGCTTTTCGGCATATGCGCAGTTGAATAACTCTAGTCGCGATTCGTTTGTTGTTTTGAAACTGCGAAAACGGTTACGCCCGTTTGTGCCGCGCAAAAGTTTTAAGCAAAAAGTGCTAAGAATACATTTTATTCTCACCAAAGAGGAAATAAATAACATTTAAACGTAAGTACATGTCCAAAAATTTCTTCCTTGATACCGAAATATTTAATTTAGTTAGCGGTGCGAATGTTGTAATATGAAAAAGCATATCCACATGACCTCAAAAAGAAAAGATACATAATATGTCACATTTCTTATAATCAATTCCATTCGTTATTGTCAGATGAAAAAGAATATACCTACAATAATTTACTGTCATATATTCATTAACAGTATATATGTGACAACTAATAAAACATTTCTTACACAATATAAAACGAATGAGATTTCTCGGTATAACCTCACTTTTATTATTGTGAAATATGTCAGAACAATAAAGTGTCCACAAAGATTTCTATAAGTCATTGAAATTAAATATTATAATATGATTTCTCAATATTTTTCATATAGATAGAAATGAGAGAGGGTGTTGCGTATAATATTCGCTATGTGAACAAATTTATTTTCCTCTTTGCAGTGCTGCGAAAGTGACATTATACACAAAATTTCTGCTTTTTAATTTCTTTGAAATATTTATTTACAGTGTGTACATTTGCCCAACGTTTTAAAGCTGTGATAATTATTTTTAAGGTATTTATGGCGATTGAAAGAATGAACTGTGTGATATGTTTGAAATAGAAAGTGTCGAGAAATGGATGAAGATGATAATCATGAAGACCGAAGAAAATGTTATAGAAAATTTATACGGCCTGGGTACAAGCAAAATATGGTATCTTCTCAAACTGATGCCGCATGGAGGCAACGTGCCATATCATCGTTTCAAAATCCACAAACCATACTTCAACATGATCGAAGAGGTAAATATTACGTTTGAAATCATGCATGCTTTATCCTGAACAAGAGTTTCACTAATTTTCTTATCTACTATCACGTATTTTCCAATATTGTTCGAAATTCACTTCTTAATTATAGTCAGAGTCTCATTCCACTTTCTCTTTAAATAATCAATTTTTGAACAATTATTACATTAGAGTGCTAAATTAAAGAAAAATTAATTAAAATTTAAAAATGGTAGACTTTTTCTTTTATCACATGCGCATGTCATGCGTCACAGACCTTTCATAATTTCGTATTCTCTATTCCTAAATCAAAATAGATATATAATTTTTTTTTGGGAGTTTAAAAATTTATTGGTTTTCGAATATCTCATTGTCCACACGGAAAACAAAAGTTCATTAAACTTTTTTGAACTATTACAAGAGTCGGGGATGAGAGCGAACCTTGAACAAATTTTCTATATTCTGTATAACTTTCAGGATTGAGGTATTGAAAGTTTGTAATCACATAATTATAAGGTTTAAATACCTCAATTCAGTCAAATGTATAGAAAAATTCTTAAAAAAATGTTGAAAAATCTCATAGAAATTCGATTTGAAGTATTGAGTGTTTGTGAACTACTTCAATAGAAGATCTATAGACTTCAGTTTGTTATCGGCCACAGGCCATAGTTGAGAACCCCGTAACATCGACACGCGCTCGAACGGCCCTCCACTTGAATTTTCGAAAGAAAATCAAAGTGAAAGGCCTGCGAGGCTAAGTGTCGATTTTACGGTGTTTTGAAACTACGAGTTTGCCCAACCATCTGATTCATGCCTTTGTCCCGACTCTCCCCTGTCTCTTTCAAGGCTGCCGGTAATAGCCGGGAAATTGCCGTAAGCCTGTCAACAAGTGTCTGAGCACGTTTTCCAGACCTCGCTACGCTCCGTTAACCGGTCAATTCCTTTCGCCAAGTCACGTACTCCGGGCTCTCTTACCAACCTAGCGCGCTGTCTCCTTTCCACTAAATTACCCTCCGTCTCTTTCCTTCCTCTTTTCTTCTCGCTCGAACGTACTGGCCCCGGCGAAAGGGATCTCAACCGGCGGACGCGTAGTCACATTAAATGTTAAAGTAAAAGCAATTTACATGTTAAAAGTTAATTAAAAAAAGGCATGAAAGGATCGGGGAAAAATGTGGACAAAGGGATTGTCCAATTTAAATTAGAAAATTAACGATAAATAGCCATATTAAGGCCAAGACTGGAAGCTCGGTTAATATCTTTTCTCCCCCCCCCCCCCTCTCTGACTACTTTTGACATTAATTTTAAGTCGATATATGGGTGTCTATAATTTATACACACCCATGTATCGACAAACCAATTTTAATTTAGTAATTAAGCTCTTACAGCATTTAGCATTAGTTTTTAAATAACTAGATAAAATTTATAAAAATAAATATTTTTATTTCAGAATATAGGTTAGAACGACCGTTCGGATTATAATTAAAGTTTAAATTATTAAATATTATTGTTGCAAAATAGTTATAATGAAAAATAACCGAACGGCCGTTCTAATTAACTTAGCTCAATACCGTTTTCGCAATTTTAAAGTTTAAATGATTTTTAGCGTAGGTTTTAAATTTTATTAATTTTAAGTAAACCTAAGTATTTTTAATTTCTTATTAAAGATTAGGATAAATAAGGATTTTTCGGCATAACATGGCCACGACGCGCGAAGGCTCGAGTAGTGGGCCTGGGCGGCCGTCCCCACCGCTCGGTTGCGACTCCGTTGCCGGATTCCAGCCAATCGGCGGGCTCATCGCCGCTCCCACCGCCTCGGGACTCCCGTGTCAGGGTCGATGCGAGCCAAGAATCGCGTAGGCTAGTCAGTTAATAGACAGATTTCGAGGAGACAGCAGCGTCAGCACTGCCTTCTCCACTCTTGTACGATTTTAACAAACCAAAATAAACGATCTCTAAAATTCAACAACGCAGCTTCTCTCTCTACACTCTTCGGAGTGTCTCTCGCCAATCGGAAGACATCACCTTCGTACCACGCCTTTTCGGTTTCATCGCGCCGGTTTCGGGGTTCATTTAATTCGGATTATCAGTGCTCGTGTTTCTTCAATACTTCGCGGAGAACGGTTTCTTTTCTTGCCTTTTTCGGGATTCAGTGAACGGGTGTGTTAGCTTTGTGTGTGCGGTCGACCAGTCGTGGCTCGGCCCCTCGGTTTATTCGTATTTTCTGTCAACTTTCAGAAATAGTTAAATTGAATCGGGATTCTATTTACTTCCGGGATTTTAGTAAAGAAAAAAAAAATAAACTTCGCGTTCGTGTTCGTGAGAGGCTGACCTACCGTGGTTCGGCCCTGACAGGGAAATAGAGGGCAAATCGTTCGCGTGCGGCTGACCTATCGTGGCTCGGCCCTGACAGGGAAATTGGGGCAAATTAGTTCGCGTGCGGCTGACCTATCGTGGCTCTGCCCTGACAGGGAAATTGGGGCAAATTAGTTCGCGTGCGGCTGACCTATCGTGGCTCGGCCCTGACAAGGAAAGAGAGGGTAAATCGTTCGCGAGAGGCTGACCTACCGCGGCTCGGCCCTATTATCCGGTTCTCGTACCATCGCGATCACGAATAAATTTGAAATTGGATTCCTTCGTGGTGGAAGACCGTCTCCATCACGACCCGTGTCTCGCGTTTGACCTCGCGTCCGCGAATAATAATTTTTAATAAAGACTGACGCCAATAACACCCTTGATGACAGGGGGCTACGGTCAACCTCGCGGCAATAAACGGACCCGGGACCGTCAACTGCAACGCGCCAACGAAACCCCCGCCGAACGAGCCCGTCGGCTCGCCGTGACGCAACGCCACGCCGAGGCGCACGCGCGCCGGGCCCGAGAGCAGCAACAGGTCGCCGAGGCCCAAAGACTCGCGGAGCTAGAAGCTCAGCGCGAACAACTCAACGCGCGCGTACCACCATACGATCCCGAGAATCCAGCCATCCTCCAGGACCACGGCTGGCAACTCGTGGGGATCCAACGAGGAGTGCCAGGCACTAAGGACCCGCGTACGCGACGACCTCCGAATGACCGCGCTCGGCCGTTAAACCTACGAATTCCGAGTTTCGTTCAGGACGCGCGTTATACGTTCCCTCCAATAGAACTGACGCGCCCGCGGGCTCTACGAGTAGAGCCGGATTCACCGTTGCCTCCGGTAGAGGAAATCGTAAACGCGTGCCAGCGGACCCCCACTTCTTCGGGGCCCTCCCGCTGTACCATGCCTCCCAGGGCAGCATCGCCCGAGGTCCCAGAACCTTCTCCGTCGCCGAGAATCCAGGAGGCCGCTGCCACCTCCACCCCGCTAATTACGGAACGCACGGCAACCCCCGCTTCGACCGACAGTGACGCGATTTCACTCGTGGCCAACGAGACTTTCTCGCCATCTTTACTCGCATCCCCTCCGACGAAGCGATTCAGAAGCGCCGACACGTGCCGACGCAACCTTGACCGCGACTTATAAAATCCGCGGACCCGTTTTCTAAAAAAAAAAAAAAGCCCCCACCCTCTCCGGGTCGGTGAAGCCGTTCGTGGACCGTTCCTCTCCTTAGGCCATCGGCCACCTCTGTTTCCCTTCCTCTCCTTTCTCCTACCCCCCCCCCCCCCACAAAGAGCCATAAGCCGACGCACTCGTCGCACTCCCCGTTACACGCCATCCGACAACCCCATGCACTCATGGACGGATTAACCGCGTGGAAAAAGTTGATTAGAGGGGATATCAAAAGAGTATATCTTCCCCCCCCCACTAGTCAACGCAACCTGCCTCAAGGAATGAGCGGGCTAGACACCTACTTGTCCGCCTCATCGCAACGTGCTTCAGCACCCCGACCACCCCCCTCGCCACTAGACGGGGCCCGGTCAGTGTCACCCCACTCCTCACTCCCCCCCCCTCCACGAACCTTCCTACTCTTCCTCCCCTACGTTGGGGGATTCCTACCTACCGTACGTCGCAGTGTACCCATCGTCAGGGTAATTTTCACACGGGGAATAAGTACCTCACTTCCCCCCCGCTCGCTAATCTCACTGTTCATCTCCCTTCACATGAATACTTGTAATTGGAACACACGGGGAAGATAACAATTTGGCGGCCCAACGTGGGGCATAAATAAAATATGAAAATTTTTCAACGAAGGTTGAAACGAACCCGATCAGAATTAAATGATCCGCTCTCCGACCTCCCCACGCCGTGGCAGACCGGTTGTGAGAACAATTTCAACTCGCAGCCACTCGGTTTCCGAGTTCGACCCACAAAACTCGGTGGCGTCCAACATACTCGAGCAAAATATGGAGTCACAGGATATTGGGGCAGTTGCCCCACCCCCGCCAGCCTCAACAGGGGCCATACGAAAACGCTCAGCCATCCCCTCCCCTGCCAAGGAGAGGAGTAAGTCTGTCCCAGCGACAGCAAAAACCACGCAACGCGTTCTTTTTCAAGAACCGGTTGTTCAGAACGAGCCTACACCGGGCCCAAGCAGCCGCCCGGATTCCGGGCCTTTGCCCGTCAGCCCGCGACACCAAATTCCTGCCGCCAGCCCGCCAACAGGAATCGTGAACGCAGCCAGGGCACCACGGCGCGACACAAACGTCGCGTCATCACTACCCAGCGCACCTCTCGCCGATTGGCGAGCATTGGTGCGCGCAATACGCACCCCAGATGTGCCGGTGCCGACATTCTCCGGATTGGATCATGAGGATCCGGAAGAATTCCTAGAAAGATGCGAGCAGCATTTTATAGACGCGTTGTAAAAAAAGTATTGGGAAACTATAAAGTCCAAGGAACTTTCCCAATATGTTCAAAAAGGTTCATATTTTGTAATTAAAATGCTATGAAACAGCTAACAAACTGATGTTTTTTTACAAACTTCATAATGATTTTTAAAACTTCAGAATGATCTGACTTTACAAAATTTTGAAATGTTGTCATTCGCTTCGACGTATATTAATGATTGACTGCGATTATTCTCCAAGATGTTTCTTTCTGATGAAGGCCCACAGATGAGGCGGAAACGTCAATAAAAAGGAATTTTGACTCGATTTCTTTTTTTAATTTTTTCTAAATGTATCGTAAGACCGAAATAAAAATATCATATTTTCTTAATGGTAGTTAGTTTGGCTATTGATACAATTTAGATTCTAAAAAAGTTCTCGTAGATTACGTCTCAAACGACCTGGTGCACGTTCCGGTGCACCCGGGTAGTGGACTCGCCATCTAGAGATGTGTCGGTTATTGGAAAACTTAAGATTTTAAATTTCAACGTTAAAAATTGAAATAGATTCAACTTTTCCCATGTCATATCTTATTTGATCGATTCAAAAAATATAGAATTGGGAATTCAACTTTTAAAATTATTTTCAATGCAAGCCTTTAATTTCATATAGCTTATATAAACTTATTCTATATAGCTATATAACGTCTTATTAATCTTGAACCTACTAGAATTTATAACCAAAAAAGAATTTGCGATTAAATTTTTTTTCGAAATTTAAAATTTCCAAAATTTAAAAAATGTCAAAGATCCCGAAATTTGTAATTACCTAAATTTTAAACTAAATTTTCGAAATATGATATTCCTGAAATTACTGACATTATAAATATAAAACTCCAGAAATTTCAAATTTCCGAAATCATTAACCTAGAATTTTCAAATCACAAAAATTTCTCAAACAGCCCTGCACAGCTGTAGCTTATATTTAGATTTTTTTTATACTACAAGTTATGTTAGCTGCGAGGTTTTCTTAGGAGCTCCGAATGCGTAGGGGGGTTCGAACCCACAGCGAATAATAATTTTAATAGCGTGCGATTATTTGTGTCGTGATTGTTTGTGTAATAGTAAATAATTATGTACTTAAATATGTGAACAAATATTAAAGTATAATGATAATAATAATGATAATAAAAAAAATTTTTTTTAGGCTAAAAATCGGCCATGATTTTATAGAACTGTTCTCTATAGTTTCGAGACTTCTCCGATGTAAACTGTATATTAGCTGGACTTTTAGATTTTCTAGAACTATTCTACGTTTTTCGCATCCTGCCTCCTAATAGAGAATACGTCACCTCATCCTTTGCATTTTATTGAACTTTGTATTAAATTTCGTAGAATAGTTCGATGCAATGTAAAACCGAGAAGATTTTAACTTTTAATAAACTGCCCGTCGTATCCTCTACTATAGGGCTAGTTCTATAAAATTTAATGAAATTTTTTTTCCATGCAAAATGATCAACTATTTGGCAATCACCCAATAATAATTTTTTTCTTCCCTTCGCTATCAATATATCTTAAAATGATAACTGTTTATTGAAAAAGTCCTTTTTTTATCGATTTTTTAATAGCAAAAAAATGTCTCATACTCAAACATCGAGATATACAGTCTTCAATTTTTCGGAACACAATCACTTTTCATGCCTATGTCTAAACTTGATTTTAAATACTCATAAAAATTTTAATTTAAAAATGCAATGAAAACCCAGTTAAATTTTTAAATATTAAAATTTTAAACATTACTGAATAATCCGTGGTGTCTCATTTCAGTACGTTTTCTAGGACGAATTCATTTCAAATCGGACAGGTGATGTCAGGAAATCGTTTCCGGGTGAAAATTGTTGTTTCTCGAAGGATTTTAGGGGAAATTTTTTCCACTGATGCAATTAAAAATGTTATATGACAAAGACACAATTATTTGAATTTGCGAAGTTGAGAACGCAAGATATCGAAAAATTATCGAAATTTTTTTTTTAATTTCCCAGTATCTAAACCATTATAGACTGAATCCATTTCAAATCAAGCAGGTTCTACACTCCAAGTCGCGGAATCTCCCGCGTACTAAATATGTTGTTATTCTGGTAGATTTTATCCCCTTATTTCAGGATCCGCGAGGAAATTGTGCAAATGTTCAAAATAAACAAAATAGCAGCGGTTTTTCTGATAATATTAAAAGTCTATTTTCTCAAAGAATCCACACTTATATTTTTTTCCATTTTTTTTCAAAGTTTTACTATTATAACGAGAATACCTTGTGAGTTTCATGCGGAATAAATAAATTTTGTGAGCAGGAGAGTTTTTTTTTCATACAATCGAATTTTCGCATTTTTCTTGAAAACAGATCTTGAACAGAAGTATCTGAAAAGCGGCGAAAAAAAGTATATAAGTTTTTTTTTGGAACATATTTGTGATAAATTTTCAAATCATTATTGATAAATGGACATTTGACCATTAAGACATTTTCCTTTGGGGGTAGGCGTGATTCGCTAGGTTGGAAAATAGTAATGTGGGGAAACAGGTACAGATTTTTTAGAAAGATCTAGAATTTTCGTGTTATTTATTTGAATAAAACATTCGTCGCGCAACACTGCTCCGACCCAGGTGGCTGATCAATCTCTCTAGTGATCACCCCAAGTGAAGAGCCTCACAAAATTGTTACGTGTGCGGTACCCCACTTGGGCCTATTAGTATCCAAGGTCTTTTGGTTCCTTCACGTCCATGCATTTTTTCATGCAAGCTCTCGTATTTCTATGGCTTCTCATGTCTCTTCGGACTGATGTCTCATTTACAAATTCCAACCATTCTTTTGGCGGCCTACCTCTGGGCATTCTGCGATTTACTTCACCTTTATTTACTTGTTTGGTTAGTCATTCATCTTTCATTCTTTCAAGATGTCCGAACCATCTTAACTGATTTCTTTCCCATACGTCGACTAGTGTCTCTCCTGTACCACTTTCTTTGAGGATTGTCTCGTTTCGGACTTTGTCCATCAGTGTTTTCCCGCAAATTGTGCGCAGAGGTATCATGCCAATCACGTTAATTTTACTCTGATCCTTTTCTTAACAGGTCCATGTCTCGCTACCGTATAACACAGTCGGTACAAATATAGAATTATGTATCGCCATTTTAGCTTTTTTTGATATATTTTTACTTCTGAGAATGGACCCTGCTATACCGATAACCTTCTGACCCTCGTTTATGCGCCTATCTATCTCTCCATCTATCTTCCCGTCACTAGTGAATAGGCTGCCTAGATATATATACTTATCAACTTGTTCTAATTTCTCATCTCTGAGGACAATGTTGCAAATTGTTTTATCACCTTTTCCTTCAAAAATTATGATTTTTGTTTCATTTATGTTAATTTTCGCAGTGTTAACAATGATATCCCGTAACATAGCCAATGCGCACTCTATATCTTTATTGCTTATAAGCGCTTCCCTCGCGAAAAAAAGACCAACTTAAGATCACAGTATAGGCAGGTAGATTCTTGTCCCGGCAGTTTGAACCCCCCATATCCCATCATTATTAGGCTCATCACGAGTCAGAAGTTAGGACCATGACCATAATAACAGAAAGAGATGGCGAGATGGAGGGAGGGACAGAGTTCCATAAATATAACGGCAACTGGTTGAAGCCTCTAGATCTCATAAATAATAATAAATCATCCCAGGTTCTTCAGGACTTTTAGGTATAGCTTATCTGTTGATACAGACAGCTATCCTTATTTAAGAGAGAGAGAGAGAGAGAGAGAGTTGTGTCTATTTCAATGCCTTAAAATTGATGCAGGTATAGGCTGAAAGGTAAAAGACCAAAAAAAGACGAAACGTGGTTTGAAACTGGTCTTAATGTGATCTTCAGTTGGTCTTTCTTTTCTCTCAAGTTGCCCTATCTATGCGTTTATTTAACTTATTCTAAAAATCTATCCGCACTTCTGGTTTCTGTAAATTTTCAATCTTGCTTCGCGTTTGTTTCGTTTGTTTGGTTCTCTTTCTTCTCCATCCCCGCCCTAAGCTTATTTTGGAAACTAGAAGGTAATGGTAAGTATTGCATTCAGAGCCCCTAATGACTCTTGTATCTTTGACTAGTTTTCTTAGTCTTTCATCCACAAGAACGAAGTCAATTATACTATGGCTATTTTCTTTACGCCAGGTGTACATGTGGATCATTCTATGTATAAACCAAGTACGCTCAAAGTCCAAAGATACGAGAAGCTCGGGAATCGGGAACTCCAAAGATACGAGCGTCAAAAGGGCTCCCACTCCTGGAAAGCTTAGATTTCGGGGACAATGCTTGAGAACGCCCACAGTCCTACTACGCACGCGCGTGTGTGTGCAATTCGCAGTGGACAAACGTCGAATTCAAAGCAGCGCGCATTCGCGCGCGCCTCACTCTCGAATAGGGTGGGGGTAGAGGGGAAAAAATTCTGCTCGCTTCTTTGGAGTCGAGACGCTCGTATCTGTGGAGTGCTCGTATCTCTGGAGCTCGTATCTTTGGAGTTCGAGTGTATTTGTAATTAATAGGCCCTTTTCTAAGCATAAGCCAACTAATTTTTCCCTGTTACAATTTTTTAATGTTGGATCCCCAGAATTACTTAGCACCCTTTCTGTATATGTACCCTGACGCTGGACGCCGACCCATCCGTTCATATCTCCTAGCCCGCTTCTTCATGTTTCCTGAACATTTTGAGAAGAGGGTCTTGTCTATTTGCAACTATATGTGCTGCACCCAGAATAATCCTGTTGTCAAGACATTCAAGATTCCGCGACCACCCAGGTGGCGTGAGATGTAAAGTCGTGGAACAGAAGACTTAAAGTGCATGCTTTTGTTCATGTGCAAGACCTTACGCATCCCGATATCAAGGGATCTGAGCTCGTCCTTCGTCCATGGAACCACTCCAAATGAATAGAGTACTACCGGGATGGCAAGCATGTTCATTGCAGATACTTTGTTCTTAGCCGACAGTTCGGAAGACCAAATCTGCCGGATGAGACGTTTGTATCTGCTTCGGAGAGTATCCTTTATAGATGTCACGTCCTGAATGCGGCTCTGTGGCACGCCCACGTATGTATAGGTCTCTCCAGCGCTAAGGTGTCGTATAGCGCTTCTGTCGACGAGCTCAGGGTCTTCGGGGATGCCGTTAAGTTTTCCTTTCTTCAAATGAACCGTTGCGCATTTCTCTAACCCGAACTCCATTCCAATCTCTTGAGTTTACCCTTTGATAATTTTTAGAGCTTGATGTAGTTTCTCTTTATTTCTAGCATAGATCTTGAGATCGTCCATGTAAAATACATGAGTGACCTTATGCTTTCGATCTCCAGGTTTGCCACAGAAGTACCCTTCGGAATGACGAAGTGCGAGAGACAGTGGCAATAATGTGAGGCAAAAAAGAAGAGGGCTCATTGTGTCGCCCTGAAACACACCTCTCTGAAAGGTGACACTGTTAGTGATCACACAATGTTTTCCAGATGAGATAGTAAATCTGGTTTTCCAAAGCGGCATTAATCTCTCTATGCACCTCACGATATGTGGATGAACCTTCAAGCTTTCCAACAGACAGATGTTAAGTCTATGGGAGGTTGAATCGAAAACTTTCCGGTAATCAATCCAGGCCATCGATAGGAATCGTTGATAGGATGCTGCGTCTTTACAAACACATCTATCGATGAGCAGGTTCTCCCGACATCCTGCTACGCCTTTTTTTGAGCCGCGTTGTTCATACATCTCTCGACACACAGGTTCGATTGTCTGAGCAATCCTATCATTTAGGATAGCTGTAAAGATCTTATACCGTGTGTTCAGACAAGTTATTGGCCTGTAATTCTTAGGGTCAGCTAAGTTGCCCGTCTTCGGCAGGAGCACTGTGCGCCCTTCCACCAACCACTCCGGAATAGGCTCTTCCGACTTTAGATATAAGGTTAAAATTCTCGCCAGATGCTGGTGGGTTGAAGGAAACTTCTTCCACAAGAAGGTCTTGATACCATCTGGACCGGGAGCGGAATAGTTCTTCATGCCTCTTAATACGTTTTTCACCTCCTTGGTAGTGATAGGTGGGCATTCCTCCTCAGCTGTTATGAGGGCATTGCGTAGGTCCTTAAAGCTATTTATGTTCTTTGAGTCTCCTTGAAGTTGATGTTGGACATCGTAGACTTCTCTCCAAAATGCTTCGACCTCCTTTGGTTTGGGCGGATGGTCGACAGTAACTGGAGGGTCTTGGAAGAATCGAGATGGGTCAGACAAAAACTATTGATTTTCTCTGACCCACCTCTCCCTCCACTCAAGACTTCTCTTAGAGTTGAATAGTACTCGTATTCTGTCAACAATATGCTGCCTGATGGTCAGTAGCTTTGACTTGTTGATTGTGTATATATATATATATGCGAGTGTCCCACCTGCTCAGGAACCTGTGCAGGATCCTTCATAGATACTTTTTGCAAATGTGTCCCACTTGCACCCGAACCTTTACAGGATCCTCCCAAGGGAATTTCTTGCAGAAACATCCAGGTCAATACAGGAACCTATACAGGTATTGGAATATCCAGGTTCCTGTACAGGAACGTGCGCAAGTTCCCTCGCAGGATCCGTGGTAGGAACCTGTGTACCAGGAACCTGCGTACGTTCCTGTACAGAAACCTGTGCAGGAACCTCCAAAGGAACCTGTCAGGTTTCTGCACAGGTTCCTGTGAAGGAATTTTCAGCTGGGAACTTTCGTGAAAGTTTCATAAACGGAGTCAAGGGTGCATCTAGTTTGCTAAATCTTACTCAATTTTTCGACATGGTTTGGAGCTTCCCACTAAGATATCTGCATAATATTCCTCTCGGTGTAGTTGAACAGCTTTGGACATATGGGTTAAGTTTCGTTTCTTATCCACTCGGAATGTGCAATACATAAATGAAATTATGGATACAATAGAAACGGTTCTCGAAAATCCTAGAGTTCTGCGAAAGGTTTCGTGTAAAGCAAAGTGGAAAGCTTCTGAGTGGCGATCTTGGTTACTTTTCTTCGGTGTTCCCTGCTTACGAGATTATTTGCCTGCAAATTGTTTACAGCATTTCGCCCTACTTGTTAATACTATTTTCACCCTGTTAAAGACGGAAATCACAGAGGAAAAATTAGTTCGTTGCGAAATGGATATGATACAGTTTGTTCGGGGAATTTGAGACACTCTATCAGGTAGAACAAATTACTTTCAATGTGCACGTATTATTACATATTGTCGAATCTGTTCGCCGCTCTGGCACTCTCTGGGCAACTTCTGCTTTCTGTTTCGAAAGTCATTTGCATGTCATGAAGCTGTTTGCATTAGGTCCTAAAGAACCTGAGCCCCAAATGGGTGTTAAGTCTTTAGATATTTTGAACTTCAAGTTCGAAACTTCAAGAGATATCTTTAACTCTGAAACTGCTAGACAATATTGTCAGCAAATTTTCTCGTATCCTCAACTGTCAACCTATGTTTCAGGAAGTCCTTATTAAGTCAGCGAGTCACGTTTTGTGGAAAAGGTTCACAAACTGAAATTATTGATCCCACAAACAATCAAATAGTTGCAGGTAAATCTTACAAAAAACGCATTTATAATGGACGAGTATACAAAACCACCCAAAATACTCTCTCTATCAAAAGGAACGATACTGTTTTCAAATTAGTTTCTGATGAAGTAATTCAGGTTCGAGACATTATTAAAACTGATACGATGTTTTATTTGTCAGCGCTTCACTTCATTGTAGTTCCCGATGAACTAGTGCGACATTTGTTCAGAATTACGAGAAAATAAAATAATGAAATTATAGTCCCGATAATCGAAGTCAGCGCAAAATTAATACTGATAAATTGTGAAGGAAATAGTTACGTTTGCCAAATCCCACAGACCATAGAAATTCAGTAGATGATAATTTACCTAATAGGGCAGTTCTACCAAATAATTTCATTTGTTTTTCACAGGGTGGCCGCTGTTTCATTATAACCGTTTTTTAAAGAAATAGTTACATTTTTAAGCTTTTCAATTGTGATATCTTGAAAATATTCAAAGGGATTCCTTAAAAATATATTTTAAATTAAAAATCATAATTTAAAAACATTAAATTTTTTTAAATTCTGATGACATCAACCAAATTTTACATTAAGGGGTTAGCCCTACTTGCAACGCAATAAAAAAGTGCATTTTATCGATTTTTTTTGTTGAAAAAATGAAAAAATACTTTTTGGTAAAAGTTTGTATATTTGAAAGAGTATCATATAAACCTAATTTACACTAATTTTCATACAAGAATACACATTATTTCATGAGTTACTACTGATACACCGTAGTATAATTGTTTGAAGGTGTATTGCGGTGAGCAATACTGCTCAGGACTCGATCACCCGAAATGGGAAAATCAAAAATGTTTCAAGAAATTTTAAGTTTTTCTACTCCTTAACCGAAGGATTTGGACAAAAAATTTTTTTTGACAAAATGGCGGCCAGTCAAAGTTGAGAAATCGATTTTTGTCGAAAAAAAAACACATTCGTTTTTAAAATAAAAAAAAAGTTTTCGATCCAAAAAAAATTCCTTCGATTAAGGACTGCTTTTGGATATTACAAAAAAGGTTGCCAAGTTTGGAAATAATCGGTTAAGCGGTTTTCTAGAAATCTTGCTCACCGACTTTGAAAACGTCGTTTCCAGAAAAACGCATTTAAAGTTCTGAAACTGCCTAGACCTAGACGGACCCACCTACACTTGCGACTGAATAACTTCTACAATTTCATTCAGATTTCATTAAGACTTTCAGAAAATATTTTTCAAATCATGTACTTTCAGAAAATGTCAAAACCCAAAAATCGAATTTTTCAAAATTTGCAAGTAGGGTTAACCCCTTAAAAATACTTCCAATTTATCAGCCTGCAAATATTCAAAAAGGCAGAACTATGAAGAATATATTTTTACGATTTCAAATTGAAAATCTTAATTTAAAAACATTCAGTATTTGAATAAAAATACTGACATCAACCAACGCTTACATTTTAAAGACTTCCAATTTATCAACCTTTAAATATTCAAAAGGACTCAGACTTGAAGAAGGACTTAATTTAAACACATTCAATATTTAAAAAAAGCTCTGAGGTCGTCAACCAAATCTTACATTTTAAACACTTTTGATTTATCTCTTACAAATACTTCAAAGAACTGAAACTTGAAAAAAGATTTAAAATGAAAAATCCTAATTAAAATCATTTAATATTTAAAAGATAACTCAGTTGACAACAGCCAAGTGTTGTATTTTAAATACATACAATTTATCAACTTGCATAATTATATTCAGTTAAGAGAAAATAAGTTCATGTAGATTGTGTAACTTTCAAGCCAAAAGACGAATGATCTGTAAAACCGTTGAATATTTGACCCGAAGGACATTTCAACCCAGAGGATTAGTTTTATACTAAAAAAACATGAATTTTTTCCAGCAGGAGATAAATATTTAACCCAACCAAAACTGAAAATGAAAATTCTTAGAAAACTGAAAATTGAATACATTGTTTTTATAATTGTCAACCAAACAGTTGCATTATCATCCAAATATTTAACTCAAACTTTAATGAAAGGACTTAATTCAAAAACATTCAATAATTTTAAAAAAATCTGATGACATCACCACAATCTTACATTTCAAAGACTACCAATTTATCAACCTGCAAAATATTGAAAAGGTCACAAACTTCAAAAAATACATAATTTAAAAAAATTCAATATGAAAAAAATTTCTGATGACATAAAAAAAATTTTGCATTTTATGGTCTATCAATTTATCAATTGGAAACATTCAAAAGAACACAAACCTAAAACTAAAACCATTCAATATTTTAAAAAAAAACTCAGACGACATCAGCCAAACCTTACATTTAAAAACCTTTCAATTTAAACAAAAAGATTTAAAACTAAAAACATTCAATATTTTAAAAAAAAACTTCAGACATCAGCCAAATCTTACATTATAAAGACTTCCAATTTTTCAATCTGCAAAATACTCAAAAGGATTAAAACTTAAAAAAGATCTAATTGAAAAACATTCAATATTTGAAAAAAACTCTCATGGCATCAAACAAATCTTACGTTTAATGCACTTAATTTATCGCCTTCAAATCTCCAAATAACACAAACTTAAAACAAAAAGATTTTAAATGAAAAACAATCAATATTTAAAAAAACCTCAGTTGGCGTCAGCGAAAACTAGAATTTTTAAGATTTATTGAATTTTCAAGCCAAAAGTTTAAAGAAACAGTTGAATTTTCAAGCCGAAAATATAAATTTTCGACCAAAAAAGGAAATTTCAAACCAAGAAGATTATTTTTCTACCAACAAACGCGAACTTTTAACAAAATGGTTCAAATTTCAACCAAGATCAATTTTGAACTAAAATAAAAAGTTACTTTTTAACCATGTGGTTCAACCTTCAACCAAGCAGCTCAATTTTTAATCAAAAAAGATCATTTTTCAACGAATAATATAATAGTATGTAGATATTTCCACTAAAAAAGATTTTAATTTTAAATAAAAAACAGTTGACGCATTTTGAACAAAATAGTTGAATCCTCGAGCACAGAGAACTTTAAACCAAACAGTTTCATTTTTATCCAGAAACTTAATTCAAACTAAAAAAAGTACCTAATTCAAAAACATTCAATCATTTAAAAGAAACTCTGATGAAATCAACCAAATCTTACTTATTAATCAGTTGGCATCAGCCAAATCTGGAATTTTTAAGACTTCCAATTTACCAACCTGCAAATATTCAGTCAAGAAAGAAAAAAAAGTTCATCCAGATTATTGAATTTTTAAGCCAAAAGACAAATGTTTTGAAAAACAGTTGAATTTTCAAACCGAAAATATAAATTATCAACCAAAAAAGGAAATTTCGAACCAAGAAGATTATTTTTATACCAAAAAACACGAATTTTTAACAACATTTTTCAAATTTAAACCAAGGAGATGGATTTTTAACTAAAATAAAAAGTTAATTTTTAGCCATGTGGTTCAACCTTCAACCAAGCAGCTCAATTTTCAACCAAAAAAAATTTCATTTTAAATAAAAAACAGTTGACGAATTTTGAACAAAATAGTTGAATCCTCAAGCAAAGAGGATTAATTTTCAACCAAAAAGTTGCGTTTTTATCCAAAAACTCAACTCAAACTTAAAAAAGTACTCAATTCAAAAACATTCAATAATTTTAAAAAACTCTGATGACATCAACCGAAACTTACATTTTTATGACTTTCAATGTATTACTTGCAAATGCCCAAAATAACTCAAACTTAAAACAAAAAGATTTTAAGGATTAAAAATTGAAAACATTCAATGTTTAAAAAAAATTTGTTGATCAACTGTGAATAAAAATTGATTTATGATCGTCAGAATTGAACTGTTCTTTAAGGATTAGAAATTGCATAATAATTGATTTTACAACACGATTCGGAATCAGTTCAAAATTTAAGAATTTCTTGATTTTAACGTTAACAAATAAACTGTTTCAATTGGAAAGTCTTATTAGTAAAACAAATGTGAACGACCGATTGAAACTTTATTAACTATTTTCAATTTTTAAATAACTTCAAAATAATATATTCATAATTAAAGGCTTTTATTAAATTTCAAATATTGCCTCAGTCTATAATATTCCATTTTCAAACCATTCAATCTGAAAATTTTTAGTTAAGGAAAAGAACAATTACTTTATATTCAAAAATATCTGATATTCATTTAAAATCAGTAATTATAAATCGAATATTCAAAACTAAACAAAAAAAACTAAACTTTGAACGTTACAGTTTTAATTGTTCTATTTAAGAGATTTTAAGTTGTAAGTCAAATTCCTGAATTTTGATGTATGAATAACAGTTGAACATCTGTTATTCTAACAAAAAATTCGATTAATTTGAAGAGATACTCAGAAGTTTTGAAAAGATTCGAAATTAACTGAAAATTTGAAATTATTTCAAATAGTTGAAATTATGAAAAATTTGAATCATTTTAAAAGATGCTTAGAAGTTCTGAAAAATTTCAAAAATAATATAAAATTTGAAAAAAATCTAAAACAACATGATTGTTTAAGATTTCGAAATAAAATTGTGAAGCATTTTAATGAATTTTAAACTATTGAAAATAAAAATAATTTATCTTGTAATTTAAGACGTGTTCAGTTCATAAAAAAACTATAATTATCAAATTTGTTAAGTTTGTAGCATAAAATTGCTTAACATGATACAATTTTAAAAAAATTTCATCATTGATTGATTTTTAAATTTGATAGTTTAACTGCATTTCATTTAAAACTGTACAGTTGAAAAGTATTAGCAGCTTTCATTTTATACGTGTAAGTTATTGAGGATTTTAATACAAAATTTCTTAATGG
>CAKNXH010062431.1:31396-76978 GCA_932178445.1 Andricus quercusramuli
AATGGAAAAACTTGTAAACTTCAGTTTTAGAGTTTAAAATTCAAAATTTTTACTTTCAGTGCTTTAATATGTGGCTCAGTTTTTATTACTTCAAATGGAAAAATTTTTAGCTTTAGAGTTTTAATTTTTCAATTTTATTGACCGTGAGAAATGTTTGCGAACCGGGAAAAAACCGGGAATTTTTTTCTGCGATTAAAACGGCCACCCTGTTTTTAAGTTAATCATTAATTACAAAAAAAGATAACCATTTTGACTATATGCAAAGAAATTAATTTTTTGAAGTCTCTATTTCCTTATTTTATTCTAAAATCTGTACACATTATTAAATTTGCAAATACAATCAATGCTTGATAAAAGCGCCGCGCTAAGAAATATGTAACTGTTTCAACTTTTCTTCATTAGAGATGCGGAAGATAGCCTTATAAGGCCATTAAAATCAACCTTCTGTTTTCTTCTCTGATTGGTAGAAGCGAATCAACAACTCAAGGTCCTTGTCGTTGTCCTTCCAAGTATTACTATTATTGTTATTTACTATTATTCACTACTTATTAATAATTATTCATTATTATTGTTCTCAGAAATAAAGTATTTAAACCACATTTTCTTTCACGAATGTAAACAGTAGGTAATTTATTATTGAAAAATACAATTATTATAAATCATGCAACAACCAGCCAGTCAAAAATCAGTCGCTAATTAAGTACTATTGTTACTATTGTTACCTCCTCTGAGCAAAGATATTAGTTCTAAGGAGCCGTTCAAGTCTTACGTGAAGCACTGAAGGGGGGGGGGGGGGGGGGGTAAACTTGTGGGGATTTGTGTTACATAATACTTGAAGTGTGTCTAATACAAAACAAAATATTGTTCACTTCAGTTATCATTATTTTAACATATTATAAATTGAATTTTTTGAAAATGTAAACGGTGTGTTGGAGATAGAATAAACATATTGTAACATTTTTATTTTATCTTAATTATTGATGTTATACTAAATTCAAATTTTCTGTTTCCATGTCGAGCTGAGATCCACAAAGTGACGATTTTACCTAAACCGAGAGTTGTTACCTTTCGTAAATACGCGTTTTCCCTTATTATGAATGATTTAATGTGTATGTAGCATCTCGGACTTTTCTGGCAACATTGAGAATTGCCGAGAAACTATATCCAGTTTGCCTTTAATGGACTCTATCCAGCAGCTCGAGCCCAATTACACAAATTGGATCAAGTCTGGGCAGAACATTGAAACTTGCCCTTACCACCCGATTGTTCAGTTCTACTATTAGGGATACCCTTGGAACAGGGATGGGAACCCCGTTTTCCCCTGGATGAAATTCAGTACTATTTTTCACGTGTAAGTCTCGGAAAATAAAATAATTAATGATCAAAAACTCCTCACAAACGTAACTTTCGGTGGATCTCAACTCTACATCGGCTGATGACTCTATAAAACTTAGTCTCCTTCGGTTGCGACTCATTGGAATATCTTTTTACTTGTAATGGATTGTGGGGTCACAAGTGCGCAGAGGAGATTGCGAGAAAATTAATATTTATTCGATGTGACTTCGACCTCCTGATAGAATCGCCGCCTTTTTCACTAAATTGACTCCTATCCTCATCTCCCTCTCATTTTCTCGAGCATCCAGGACATATTTTTATTTCTCAGTCCTTTTTTCTCACCTGAACTGTGGCTTCGTTTTCTCAAGACTAGGTGCAATGTCTAGAGGAAATTCCACCTTAGTTTCCTATCGTATGGAGGCACTACAATTTTTCAAATCAATTTATATACGATTTGGCAGTAGGCAGACATTTCTTATTATATAATGCTACTTATGTTTGGCTTTATGAAACCAGCGTTCTAGACTAGATCCCCATACTGGGTCGCTTCATGACCATAGGAAATTCAGACTCAACAACGTGGAACAGGATATACCTTGATTTGATATCTTAAAGTTACTCCGACCTTCAGAATTCAAATTGTGCGATTTCCAAGTCGAAAGCTTGGTCGAAGGCTGAATTTGGTTCGAATTGGTTATTTCTTTGTATCAAATGAAGTTAAATTTTCCCTATCCCTCCTCAAACTGTTGTGCATATCGGATCGAGTTTACCAATTTGGGAATCCATTCTAGATTTCCAGGTCTTTGCCTGGTAGAAAGAGAATTTTACCCCTGGATAAACACGTACCTATATACTCAGACTTGAGGACAGATTAGCCAAACTTAAGAGAAACTGGTGAGACCGGGAGGATTCTATAAAAATAGTTTTTTAATAGAAAAAAATAGAAAACTAACCTCGTTTATTCCTAAATGCTCCCTAGCTAAGGCTACGCGTAAGTCACGCATGTGCTTGCGACGGATATTACTTCCCTCCCGTGGCTGTTCGCGATTTCCCAAGACGACCGCTCTGATCGTCTGTCCAGCGAAAAGTGAGTTTCCAATCGTCGCTATCCTAAGAGTGCTATAAACCCGTCTTGGTACCGCTGGTCTCCCTACCTTTGGGCCCTGTATTAGGGTGGGTGGAAAATAAATGCTTTTGGAATTCGAAATATTTGTTACAAGTTATAAAAATAAACTCACAAAATACCAAAATAAAACTTTTAAAAATTCGTTGTATTGTCAATTTCGATTCCTGGGTCTTGTGGATTTTTTCCCTAAAACGTATTTCTATGTTTAAAAACCCCACACATGCTCACAAAAATGTTTAAACTACAAGTTATGAAGATAAGTTCATTAAATACCAAAATATAAATTTTCAAAATTCGCTGTATTGCCAATTTTGACTCCTGGCATTCGGGGATTTTTTTCTAATGCATTTTTGTCACTCAAAAGTTTTTATGTACCTCAAATAATTTTCCTCCTATTTGCAAACGTGTTAAAGAAAATGTCCGAAAATAATGGTAAATTAAATATGAATTGTCTCCCAGAAAATGAGAGATTAAAATCTGAAAAAATTAGGGAGACTTTTTTGACCTCCAGGTATGTAAAAAAAACGGAAACTCAATAAAATTTGAAAACTCTGCAAACAAGAAATTTTTGAAACCTTTTTTGCGAGCGCGGGTAACCAAGCTGCATGTCGATCGATTCCAAATTAATTATACTTTTTTAGGTAACCTATACGCTAGTTTTCCGCATTGTAGCGATTTTGAATTCCGAAAGTAGTTATTTTCGACCCACCCTACCCTGTATATTGCGCACGCAATTATTGATTTTCCCCAGTGGCCTGTTGACCTATATTTATAAATTTGTAGCTATATTGAACCCTGTCCGTTATCTCCCTTTATCACATTTCTAGTGTTAATTTTACGTTTCTCCTTTCCTCTTATTTTAATTGAAGTGCGGGGATGTTTTGAACCGTCTCAATGCCCCCCCCCCCCAAATTAGGGAATGGCTCAAAAGAGAAATTGTTTTCTTTGAATCATTTCCTAATTTAAATTGTGCGGTAGCAAGGCTAATGGGTAGTGTCTTCCAGGTTATGTTCTTTTATGCGCGAGATTTCGACATGACTATGTTTGATTGGTTTTCAAAATGTTGATTCCTCTTTCTTTTTAGTGGCTTCTATGGTTGATTTGAAATGAGGATTTGTATATCTTTTCGTTGTGGATTATTCCTTCAATGATTTTAGTGGAATTTGTTCGAACTGCCTTTATTTTTCTTCTTGTAAGCGAGAAGTTACAAAGAAAGTTTAATTTAATTTTATTATTATTATTTTATTTGTGGTCTCCGTCGTCTTCCTTCTCGTAGTTGTTTTCTCCCATAATCAGTGAATAGAAGTTTCCTCTTATCATTTGTTCAAATACGTAGTCCTCATTTTCTTCTTGTTGCTCTTCCTCTGGGGTTGTGTCTTTTTCTATCACTTCCTGGTTCGTTTCCTTTTGTTCTGCGTCTACGAGTCTTTTTTTCGATGGTTTTTTTTTCTTTTGCCTTGTTCAAATTTCAATTTTTTAGTATTTTTTGGAGTCGTAGGCGGTGTGCCCTTTTTAGCTGGTTAACCATTTCCTTGACGTGTTGTTTCAATTTCTCTATTAAGTAGCTTTCCTCCTCTTTTGGTGTTTCTTTTAGCCCTTTTGTTTCTTCCTTTTTTTCCATGTTGTTTCGGCCTACTTGTTCTTCCTCTTTTTTCGTTGTTGTTTCGGCCTACTTGTTCTTTTATTTCGAGCCTTGGAGTTTGATTCATTTTGTTCCTTTTTTCTGGCCTTCTGTTCGTTGTATTGGGTCCACCGTGTTCGATAGTTTTAGAAATTTCACTATTTTTGTCGTCGTCATTGAGTATAGCACTGATCCTCCTATCATTTTCTCGCACACTGCATCCCCTGGTCTGTGAAGCGTTTCTGTTTCTGTCCGTTCATGTTTCTTTTTGTTTGTTTTTGTAGCCCCGTTTCTGCACATTGTAAAAAAATTTTAGTTCACATTTGTTTTATGTTCAATTATTTTCCAATTAATTTATATATTTACTTATTTATTTGTTCGTTTATTTATCTAATTAATTATTTATTTATTTATTTGGATTGTTCACTATCTTGATATTATCATACCTTTTATGTTAGAAGTGAAACTAAGTGCTTTGATTCTCCGTCTGTTTGTTGACGATTGTTCCTAATCGTCCTTGTTTTTGCAGGTTTGCGGTTGGAAATCGCCTCTCTAGCTCTTGTCGATTCAAAAGCTCTCAAGATACTACCTTGATATTAATTCTCCTCAGTGTTGCTACTTAATAATTGTGTTTCCTTATTTTGCCCAGGATTTCTGCCCCTACCTACTCGAAGGTGGCTTTTATTATCTTATTATGTCTACGTGTTTATTTTGTTTTGAAGTTTCGCTTTTATCTACCTCATCGGAATGTTCTTTACTACAATCTTACCTATATCACTTATTTTTCCTAGTCCTTATTCTACATTTTTATTTCTTTTCTTTATATCTTTATAAATTTTGTTCATATTTTTTTCAACTTATGTTTTCTGGTTCATAAGCTCATTTTACTTTCTTTTGTTTAATTTTGATTTCACTTATCTAGTTGGCTCGTTCTGCCTTGTTGTATTTACTTCTATTTTACTTATCTATTCGGCTCGTTTTGCTTTGTTTTATTTATTTCTATTTTACTTATCTAGTGATTGTCTCCCTTATTTTACATTGTGTTTATTGTTAACTTAATTTCGGCTCTTTCGCTTCGCTTATCTTATGCTATTTTATAACCTATTCTTATCTATTTTGCCTAATTTTAATCTTTTTTTTATTTTTTTTCTACCTTTAACTATTTCATCTAACTTAATTTAATCTATTCTCGTTATTTCCTTAGCTGTTTTTGCCCTATCTAATCTTCTTACGTTCTTCTTGTTTCGTTTCTATTTTATTCGTCGTTAGGCTTAAATCTAGGGGTGTATCTTTTAAAATCTTGGGTGTGATACATCCCTTTTTCTTCATTTTTTCTCGGGTCCCACAGGATGAAGGTTCCTGGCATTACTTCTTTTTTTATTTCGAAAGGCCCGTCGCAGATTTTTCGAAATTTCGCCAGTATTTTCTTTTGTTTGTCTGATTGGTTTAGCAGTTTTATGAGCACATTTTCCCCTGCTTTAAGCCTAGTGATTTTATGTTTTTGGTTGAATTTTAAAGCTCTTTTCTTTGCCTTCGACACTATGTTCTTGTATGTTAACTCAATTTTTCTTTGATATTGCATGTTAGGTACATGTGGGGGTATTTTTAACCAGTTTTCCCACGCTCTTTTTGAGGTTTTGTTTAAGTGAATTTCGATGGGTGTAAACTCTGTTGTTTCGTGGTGAGTTTCATTCATGCAATTCTCAATTATTCTCACGCATGAGAACCAGGAGTTGTGCTGATCCCGTATTAACCTCCTGAAGAATCTGGACAGTTCTCGATGGATTCTCTCGACGATGTTACTTTGTGGGTGTCGAATCGATGAGAATACAGCTCGAATATTTTCTTCCTGCAATTTATTTAACCACTTTCCTCCAGTAAATTGCGTCCTGTGCTCAGTGACGATTTTCTCTGATTTTCCCAGTTTCGGGATGTAATCGTTGAAGATTTTACCTATCGCTGCTTTTGCTGTGCTTTTCCGTATTAGATATAATCTTACGTATTTGCTGAAAGCATCGATGGTGGACAGTATGTATTTATACCCTCCTTTGGAAGCCGGTAGCGGTCCGTAGAAGTCAATCGATAAGATTTCCCCCGGCTTCTTTGGAGTGTAATTTCGCATTTCAGCGTAGCAAGTCTGGTTCGTAACCTTGTTCTTCTGACATGTGTCGCAGCTGGCTAATCGTCTTCTGATTACTTTTGCTAAGTGAGGGTAGTAGAAATATTCGTTTAGCATTCTAAACACCCTTTGAGCACCCACATGACCATAGAGTTCGTGGCACTCGTGAATGATATTGTCTATTATGCATCCCGTAAGACATCGTTTTTTTCCTCCCTGGGTTACTAGGTAGATGAGATTATCTCTTGTCTCAAATTTTGTTGTCTTTCCTTCTTAAATGTCATTGAATTTTTATTGTAGCACAGTGTCCTCTTTTTGTTCTTTTTCAAATTCCTTTAGTCTCTTTCACAGCTTGGCAGAGGGTCTTTTGGCCAGTCGATACAGGAATATTTTACCTTCACTTAAATCGAAAGGATATTCAGATTCGCGTGATGGTATTCCGCTGAGGGTGTCTGCTACGGTGTTTTTCTTTCCTTCGCAGTATTCTATCTTGAAGCGATATAGTCTTGGATTGCCATGATCCATCTTGTCAGTCGGGCACTTCATAGTTTGCAAGTTTTCAAAAATGTTAGAGCTTTATGATCCGTCCTTATGATCAATCTTGCTCCCAGGACATATGACCGGAATTTTATGATTGCCCACACGATGGCTAGCAGTTCGTTTTCCGTGGTGTAGTATGCTAGTTCTGACCCTTCCAGTGTTCTGCTCGCGAATTATATTGGAAGATGATATCCGTTGTCTACGGTCTGGTATAGAGCGGCACCGAGTGCGACATGGCGCGCATCAGTTTGCAGATAAAATGGTTTGGTCAAGTCCGGATACACAAGGATTACAAACTCACAGAATAGTCCCTTGATTTTTTTGAAAGCATCTTCCTTTTCCAAGTCCCATATCCACTTGCTTCCCACTCTCAGCTCATTTGTAAATTTCGTATAGTAGTTTATTAAACCCAGAAAACCCCTCAGTTCGCGAACGTTCCTGGGTGTTGGAAATTCGTGTATAACTTTGGACTTGAACTGGGTCTGGCTTTATTCCTAGAGGGGTTAAATCGTGTCCTAAGAATTTGACTTCTTGGCGGAAAAAGTGCGATTTTTGGAAGTTAACTGTTTCGTTGAAATCTTCCGTAAAGTGCCTTGAGAGACTCCTAATGATCTCGTACTCAGAGAGTGGTGGGAGAAGGTCTCTAGCTTGATTAATAATTTTAATCGCATATTGAGATCTAGTGAATTTTCCTGGCTTGAAATATCCATATTGCAAGTTTTTTCCAAACTCAAATCTTTTTTCTTGGTTTAAATATTTGTTAATGAATTTATGTCTAAATGATGACATGTCGTCACTGACATTGTCCCGGGCCATTTCCCACCATTCTCTTGCAGCACCTACCAAACATGTTTGAATTACAAAATGGGAAATCATGTTTCCTGCTATCCACCGCTCTAACATATATGTCTAAATTGTTCAAGTACATCATTGGTCGTTCTCGACTCAACCCTGAAAATTTCGGTATTGGATAGTTTTTTAGCCACGGTGACTTTACATTTATTATTCCTATATTTCGATCTATTCATGACTCTAACGTGTTTTGATTCTCTTCATGACTCTAACGTGTTTTGATTCTCTTCAAGTTCTTGCAATCGTCTTTGATTCTGCATGTTGGCAACGATGCCACCGCCATAATTTATTTGAATCTCCTCGGTTACGCGTTTTAATGTATCGACCTTTTTTTCGACATCTATAAGGCTTTCTTCTAAGTGACGGGCCTGAGCATCGCATCTTTCATTTCTTTGATCAAATTTCGTGTCGATCTTTTTAGCGAGGGTTCCTACAAGTGAGTCAACTTTGTTTTCAAGATCTGTTTGGGCTTTTACGGACAATTCCCGATTTTTGTGGATGATGCCCACCATTTTGTTCTGATTTCTAATTGTTTGGTTCAAACTTTCTTGTACCTTTTGAATGTCTATTAACAAATCTTTTAGATCATCATCCATGTCTTTAGTTTCAATTGTCTTGAATCTTGACTCAGTTGCAGTTTCCCTTCCCAACTTTTTGCTTGTTTCAGTTTCGTAACTAATAGCGTTCGGATCGCCAAGAGCTTAAGGGTTGTGTTGTTGCTCACTTACGTCGTTTAGTCTTAAATCCTTAATGTCGGATTCTCCTAAATCTACATTTGAATCTAACGTATTATCAGAAGATTTTTGAAGGACCGATTTCGATAATTTAATGCTTTTGGAGAAATTTTTATGCAGTGTGAGTTTTATTATATTTTTATTTTTAATTCTAGTTTTAATTATTTAGCTTGAAAGATTGTCGTGAAATTTATTCTTTCATTTCAAATTTATATTCACTCGTTATTTATTTCCATTTTGAAGCTAAATGATTTCACTTTTATTTTAATTAGAAATTATTGATAATGGGTTCTTGTTTTGCTTTTATATTATTTAGAGGTCTGCGGCGACACTTTCGCAGTGTTATCATACCGATTATAGGTCTATTGTCTTCTTGGCTTCAACAATTGCTTGCGTATTAAGACGGTAGTTGGCACGTGAGGTAGCTCGTGAGCAACTCGGACTTTTCTGACAACATTGAGAATTGCCGAGAAACTATATCCAGTTTGCCTTCAATGGACTCTATCCAGCAGCTCGAGCCCAATTACAAAAATCCGAGGTTCCCATCCCTTGGAAGAGGGATGGGAACCCCGTTTTCCCCTGGACGAAATTCAGTGCTATTTTTCACGTGTAAGTCTCGGAAAATAACATAATTATTGATCAAAAACTCCTCACAAATGTAACTTTCGTTTACGATTCATTGGAATATCTTTTCACTGGTAATGGATTGTGGGGTCACATGTGCGCAGAGGAGATTGCGAGAAAATTAATATTTATTCGATGTGCCTTCGACCTCCTAATAGAATCGCCGCCTTTTTGACTAAATTGACTCCTATCCTTATTTCCCTCTCATTTTCTCGAGCATCCAGGACATATTTTTATTTCTCTCAGTCCTTTTTTCTTACCTGAACCAGCTAAGGCAACGCGTAAGTCACTCATGTGCTTGCGACGGATATTATTTCCCTCCCGTGGCTGTTCGCGATTTCCCGAGACGACCGCTCTGATCGTCTGTCCAGCGCAAAGTGAGTTTCCAATCGTCGCTGTCCTAAGAGTGCTATCAACCCGTCTTGGTACCGCTGGGCTCCCTACCTTTGGGCCCTGTATATTGCGCACGCAATTATCGATTTTCCCCAGTGGCCTGCTGACCTATATTTATAAATTTGTAGCTATATTGAGCCCTGCCCGTTATCTCCCTTTATCACATTTCTGGTGTTAATTTTACGTTTCTCCTTTCCTCTTATTTTAATTGAAGTGCGGGTATGTTTTGAACCGTTTCAATATATTCTTTTACCGAAAACTTATTTTTTAATTGCTGTTTGAAATAATAAAATAAAGAATATAGTACATACAATAATATTAAAACAAAATTCTCTTGTAATTATAAATTTAAAAAAAATATCTTTAAATTATATTTTTTCCTGCAAAATTTATTTTAAAAATAACTACTTTCAATTTCACTGATGCGGGCATTCATTTCAATGAATTTTCTAGAAAGTCGTAAATTAACTTTTGAACGTTTAAAAAATTTTTTCTCGTTAGGTATAGCGAAGCCGAGTATATGTATATGTTACAAGCAAAGTATATAATCCAGGCATTACATATAATCCCTAGGCATTATATATAATGCCTGACCACTTCAGGCAAAGTATGTAATCGAATACTTATTAAATACTTTGCCTAGGCAATATATATAATCCCTAGGCATTATATATAATTCCCGGTACGAGGTAGGCAAAGTATATAATCTTGATTTTGAACATAATGATGTAGTGGAAGAAGGGCATGAGAAATTGAACTTTGAACTGAATTTGAATTTTTCTTTTAAATCAAGAGCTGATTAAATTTCAATGAGATTCGTGACAAGTAACTTCTCAAAAATTATTTTAACCATTCTTTATGCAACAACAGTTTTTTTTTTTAATTTTCAGAAGTGCCATTTTTATGAATTTTTAGATTTATAAAGAAAGATCTCGGATAAGTGCAAGAATAGGGTGGCCCAAATTCAAACCTGTAAAAATTTGAATTTTCAATTTTGATTTTTGGCGGTCGACCCCCCCCCAATTTGTTCGATTTAGAGAAAAAGGAATTCCATATTTTTTCAAATCGGTCAACAATAACTAGTGCCCCGCACTTTTAAAATTACTATGGGGTTTTAAATAAAAAAGCTTGGTTTTCGGAAAAATGAAAAGAAGACGAACATTTCATTAACTTTTTGTGAATTAAAGTTTGATCGGCTCTTGAGGAATGTTCAAGGAATAATTTACACTCAATAACTTTTGACTTTGACGCCCCCAGCCCCCTTTTGTTGTGCTTGGAAATGTCCCACAAAATGCAAAATGTCAGTTTTATGTAAATAATGTGGATTACTGTCTTCGACAAACAATTTTACTCTTAACTTTCATCATCTGCGACATTTATTTCAGAAGACGATAACTTTTCACGATTCATTGGATGAAAAAATTGTTTAGTCAAATTTTGTTATTGAATTATTCAAATAATTGAGAAATATCCTAAGGAAAAAATATTACTCTTATCATTTGTTGATTGTGTCATTAACTGGAGAAAAAAAAATTTTCACGATTGACGGGGGAAAAATTGTTGGGAGAAAAAAAATTGTTCAAATAATTTACAAATATGTTAAGTTAGAAATATTATCTATTATTGAAATTTATCAACTGTATGATTCATCCCGAAAAATCATAATGTTTTACTTTTTTAATTGTTTGAAGAAACAGCAATTGTTTCAAAAAAATAGTGAAAAATTAATTGGGAATTTATGAAATCAAAAGCAAATTAATTAATAAACATAATTTTTCGGGACGTTCAGCTTATTAGAATCTACAGGTTTGATATAAAATGTGACAAAAATCAATGTTAGATTAAGACTAATGTAAAATCGATGCGATTTAACAATCTGTTAAACAATTCTCATAGACAAATCTACAGTCATGTTTTGCCAACGACTCTTCCCAATGATACTTTACAAATAACCAGCAATTGGTCATATAATTGAAACAATTTTCTATCTGAAATGCAGTTTTATAATTTTAACTAAGTATTTGCAAAAAAAACACAAAATTAACACAAAATTACATACTGATTTGAAACTAATTTAGAATAAATTAGAAATATCAATTTAACTAAACTGTCATTGGAATAGTATATATTCATTACCTGAGTTAGGTCTGACTTTACTTACAATGCCTGGGTAATTTGTGAAATGTCAAATCATGATGTTGAACACGTACTTATAAGAAAAAAGACATTTTTGTACATTTTATTCAGAATCTTTAATATTAGATGAATCAAGTTGAAACTTGGATTATTACCTCACACTAATTGAAGAGTGGACAAATGTTGAATATTTAAGAAAATAATCGCAACTTTTCAGCATTATTCAAAGACAATATTACTTGAAATGATACTTAATTGCTTAAACAATTATGTTTGTCAACTTGAATTAACTCTCACCTCATACTAATTGAAAAGTTGAAAATAAGTTCGAAAATTCGGAAAATCGCGACTTTCGAACTCTATTCTGAGTGAAAATAACTGAAGACAATAATATATTGTTTCACCGATTCATATAAACATCTGACTATCAATAGAAAGTAGTATTTTATGTATAATATACTATTTGTATATTTTTAACCACAAAAAATCATGATTAGCGCCAAAAGAAAACGCCATAAGAAATAAGTTTTAATTGGCATTCAAACAAATCAAAATGTTAAGAAACTTCCCATGGATATTTAATTATTTCTCGATAACTAAGGGAGATACATTTTTATATTTTCAGGGCTTTCAAATCTCATTGTAAACTATATTTAGAAAAGAATTTGAAGAAAATCAAAAGTGAATTTTTTTCAAAAATTGAGTAAAAACATTTTTTTTTCGAAAAATACAAATTAAAAAAAATATATTTGTTAGAAGAAATATATATTTAAAAACGAAGTCTTATTATGAATAATTAAAAAAAAAATTTTAATATCCTTGAAATCACCAAAGTAATGGAAGTTTTAAAAAGTAGAAATTACTCAAATAATGGAGGATATTTATTATACACTTTGCCTGGTTTCTTCTAGGTATTACATATAATCCCTAGGCAATGTGTATAATAGAGAGTATTATATACTTTGCCTGGCCTCTTCTGGGCATTATATATAATGCCTAGGGATTATATGTATTGCCGGCAAGCATAATGTAGTTGATACGTTCTGTTTTCGGAAAAATTGGTTGGTGACTTATTCTTCGGGACAGTCGAATTATGCGTAACTGGCAAACCCTGTGATTAGTGATGGGCACTGCTCGGCCTGACTGTGGTAATACCAAGTAATACCTGACCTGAGCGGTAATGTCCAGTCATGGCGGTAAACGTTGGTTAAACGCGGTCAGAACCAAATATCTCCATCAGGAAAGTTTTTTTTTTAAAGAAAAAAGTAGTGTAGTTGTTATGACATATCCTATGGTAAACTTGTACAAAAACTTTTTCGGTTCTAAATTTACCAGTTACTCTGAAAGTTATAAAAATGTGAAAAAGATGAGCACAGCAGACGACACTTTTGACAGTTTCGCGCGAGTTTCGAGGAGAATTTGAAAATGACACTTTACAAGTTTACAAAATATATTGAATATCTGTTGTATCCCTGGCGGACCGGCCGAACGCAAACATTACGCTACAGCGTAACGGTAAAGTAATGGTAAAGTAATGCTAAAGTAATATGGCATTATAATTAATAAAGGAAACAAAATTAATATGTAAATTGTTGCAATTATAATAAAACGTTAAAATTTACATTAAATGGTCATGCCGTAATTGCAAAAAGTTGCTTTCTCAGCATTAAAAAATAAAAGAACAAAGTGGCTGTCATGCAAGTCGGGTCCCTGCAGACTGGCAACCCACTTAAAGCCACGTTAGCGGGTTGCCAATATGCAGGGGCCCGACTGCAATGACGGTCACTATGTTTTGTTATTTTTTAATGCTGCAAAAGCAACTTGTTGCAATTGCGGCATGACTGTTGAACGTAAATTTCAACGTTTTATTATAATTGCAACGGTTTACATATTAATTTTGTTTCCTTTATTAATTATAATGCCATATTACTTTACCATTACTTTAGCATTACTTTACCGTTACGCTGTAGCATAATGTTTGCGTTCGGCCGGTCCGCCAGGGATTTACTAAGTAATATTTTTAAAATAATGGTAGTGTACATAATTTATTATTTGTTATTAATTATATATGAAGAAATTCAATAAGGCAATTATTATAATTAAAAATGGGAACAATGAAAGTGAAATAAAATTTAATTCTTTGAATGGGTTTTCAAAAAAAAGAATTGTCCAGGGTGAGACTTAAAAAAAAATTCGTTTTTTCTCGACCACCCTAATATGTATTATATTCTATTGTAATATTTTAATTATTTATTTTAAATTATTTAGAAATATTTTTTTAATAAATTTATACAATGGAGATATAATAAATTATGTCAAAACATAATATTCGTTAGATTAATGAAGATGTTTAAGCGATGTTGTTTGTCTGCGTGTTGTAAATTTATAATAATATAATATAAGTTGGTAATGACATACTTCAGACCAAACAATCTGAAGTATGAAGTATGTCTGAAGTATGTCATTACCAACTTACATTATATTATTATAAATTTATACATGACTATGTACACACAATTTACATATGTATATATACACATAATTAAATTACGCACATTACTACTAAATGTGAATTATTAATTAAATTTGTATATACTTTAATATTCTAAGATACCGGAAAAAATTAAAACAATTATATTACAAGTTTAAAAATAACAGCATTTTTATTTGCGATCATAACCTACAAGATACAAAGTACTCACTTCAGTGTTTAGGAATAAAATTGAAGGAATTTTTGTTAAAAGTAACTTAACATACTATTATTGTTGAGATATTGCTTAATAAATGTGACACATTTTCAATGTAATTTGTCAGTTTATAAAGTGTCAGTTTTAAATTCTCCACGAAGCAAGGGTACTTAATTGCTCATAAAATTCCTCTTTCCATTAATTATCATGATATTCTTTTAAAACTGCTCGTGTGAATTAAAATTTCTTAAGCACATGGAAGCTTTCTTCTTTTCTTTTTATATGTAGAAGACAAAATATTTGACTGTGTCACATGCCCTTAAATACCTGCAGAAGTTCCTTTTATGCCTGCGACTGGGCTGAAAGGGATTAAATATTAAAAATTACAATTTGTGAAATTTTGAAATTACCTCTGCGAAAGTTAGAAATTCAGAATCTACGGGTTTCGATCATGTCAGATATCTAACTTTTTTGTTTAGAAGTTTAAAATTGGAATGTATATAATATATCTCGTAAATGGAATGAGATACGCCAAAACAGACAACATTTTTAAATTCAACTCCAGAGTAGTATATTAGTATATAATTTATAATTATAAAAAATATATAATAAGACAATTCATAAATTGAAAAAAGTATTAACAATTTGAAGAAAATTTTAAAAAGGGATTCGGTTTGGTGGCGGCCGACTACTGTAAACCACTCTGCCCGTCCGGTACGTGACGAATACAATAGGACCATTATATGACCGTCGCATCACTTTGAGTGCCGTTTAGGTGCCGAAATTAGCACAAACAGTCACTGAAACAGCACTGGCGGGCCAGTGCCGTTCGCCAGTGCCGTTTCAGTGCTGTTTCATCGACATGGTATCATCTAGAATAGGAGCAGCGGTGTAATGTACCGTTGGAGATGCGGTGACTTCAGTTTTGACACAGAAGAAACAGTTTTTCTCGGTATATATTGAGAGAGTAGCGCTATAGCACGTTGCATTTGTATTCTATGAACGCTATGACTATTGCAATAGCAAGGTAACCTAGGTAGTGTACCCAGTTAGTCGCATATACACCCCAGGCACGCGTTCATCTATCCCTACTGACTTTACCTACTGCGTTCTCTGATGACATTGACCGATTGCTTTAGATTGTTTAAATTAAAGGGCCTAATTTCATGAGTTAGCGGTATTAACTTATCTTTTATAGAATCTTGTTGATCATCAGTATATGGTAGCGATGGGTTCTTTCTATAGCTCATTTCTTTCACGAGAATATTCGTTGAACTTAATTGCAATACAATATTCAATACGTTCAGTATACATTTGCCTTTGCTTACAATTTTCGTTGAACCCTGAATTTTAATTTTATTGTGTCCCGATTTACACAGCACATCAACATCAATTGGCTCATGGGGGATCAAAATATATCAATTCGTAAGTGGAATAAAAGCAATGTTAATGATTTTAGAGGGGCAGTATTTACATTCGTCACTGATACTTTTCACATTCGTTCTTAATATGCTATTTTCACAGCTACGCGTTTCTGATATCAAGTAAGCGGGTTGCATTCGTTTTCACATTTTAATTTCGTTACAACTATCTAAAGATATTCTGTCGGTCGGTACGTATGTTGTGTGTCCCTATCCCATCATTAGTTATTCATAGTCTGGAATTATTGCCAAGAAGACATAACGGATTTGTTTGGAAATAGGTATTAAATTCTTAATTTCGTAAATCTCTGTTTCTGGGATAGGAATATGAATGGAGTAGACAAACCGATTCTTTAAAATAGCCACATTAATTGTTGAGATGTCTATAATATGTTGAAAGTTAGACTTCTTCAAAGGGATGGTGTATTCACTCTTAAATTTATCGCGAAACTTTTTCATTTCGCTTATTATGATTCTTGGTGTCAGAAGCTGAGGTTGAAATATTCCGGTTTTCCCGTCATTTATTGCATCTATCAATAAGTTGATATCTTCACTCAACTCACCGACTATCATCATGCAGACCGTCATTTGATTTGAAATCGCGATACTTTGGCTGTTTCGGTTTGTTCCATTCGCCAGCTGGTACAGGCGGTTAACGTTTTCATGACTATGTAGCTCGAGAGTCTTAAAATCATTAGATGCTGAGCGTAACAAGAGTTTAATGATTCTAATTTGATTGGATATGCTTTGTGACAGTACATTATGGTTAATAAACAATTTATCAAGTTCTTCGTTAATGTAGGTCATATCCTGTGAACTGACAGTTCCAAAAAGTGTTTTTGAAATGTCACCTACAAAATTGAAAATCCTCTCTTAACACGGGTTCTACCTAATAGCTGGTCCAGCAGATTTTTCTGGCTTTTTAAACGCTCTATACGCGAGTTGATCAGCTTGAGTTCAAATTCTTCACAGCAGTCATTACATAGTTTTGACGCAGTCGCATAAACGTGTCGCAATGAGACGAATCGTTCCTCTATATTATCTGTACCTATTCCAAGTATAATGTTCCACTTTTCGTGACATAGACTGGCTTGTCCCAGTTTTTCAGAATAGATTATTACTCCGTCCAGGTTAGTTGTGATGACTTCCGCTTCGACTGCACTCAGTAGCCGCAAGAGTAATAGTGCTCAACTCATCTGCAAAATTATTGGTAATAAGGCATAAGTTGATTGGTGTGTATCCTAGTCCGCTTGCCGTTGAAAAGTAGAGTGTATTTGTTGGTTTCATGTTACTCTAAAATTACTGCTGGTCCTTTGAATGAAGGAGAGAGTTTGTTATCTTGACGGTTTTTGAGAAGTTTAACAAAATCTCCAAGTTCATAGATTCCCTGAGGTATGGAAATTCTCGAGTCTTGCAGTTGTTTATACTTCAGTTTCTGTCTCTCTATTTTCTTCTTAGCTTTCTTGAGGTAGTGTTCATGGCTAGTGGCTACGCTTCTATAGGTCGAGCAGTTCTTCATACTTGACGTTAGGTGTTGTGCTTAGCATTGAGGGAAAATTGGCCTCTCTTCCAAAGGTCAGTTGGAAGGGTGAGTATCCTGTATCGTCGTGCTTCATAGTGTTGTATGCCATGCAGATTATTTTCAGGTTTTAATCCCATTCAGTGTTATGGTCCTCGAAGCTTGTTTTTAATAAATTCTTAATCGTTGAGTGGGCTCTCTCGAGGGCTCCGTTGCTTTGTGGGTGATAAACTGTAGTCTTAGTATGTTTAATTCTAAACAGATTTTCAAAGTTCTGTACCAGCTCAGATATGAAATTTTGTCCTTGGTCTGTTAGGATATTTTTAGGTGCGCCGAATAGGTATGTGTAATGATTAAATAACCCTTCTATAATGCTTTCTGATTGCATGTTCTTAAGAGGTATTAAGATCAAATATTTTGTGAGCATATCTCGTATGCTAAGGATGTATTAATTCCCTGATAGAGTCAAAGGCAATGGACCGAAGATATCCATGGCTACTTTGTCGCTAGGGTTGACAGGCGTGTCTGGGATGATTGCTTCACATTGTCTTTTAATGCTTACCGTCTTTTTTAATTGGCATACGAGACATCGTTTAATGAAATGAATAATTTCTTGTTCCATATTTTTCCATTCTGCAAGGGTTCTGGCTCGCTCGATAGTTTTGTTTTCCCGAAAGTGTTGAGCAGTAATTAATCCGTGTGATTCTCTTATGATTTCTCCCTTTTCGTCTTGAGTAAGTTCTGTACGTGGCACGTAACACATGTGAAACTGCTGATCATCATATTTGTGGCTCAAGAAGTTAAGGTAGTCCCTTATTTTCACTTTTTCTAAAGGGGTGATGATTGGGTCAATAAATCGTGAAATGGTTAGCTTAGAGGTCATGGAATCTTTATTTATCTTATCTAACACTTTCAGCCACTCGATCTCGTTCAATGGAGGTAACTTATATAGGGATGTTTCCTGACTTCCTTTCCGTTCTTTGGATATGGTTCGCCAGAGCTTTCCACCTGCGTTAGGTTCCACATTTTCTCTACTGGATTTCCTATTAGTGATCCATTTTTCATATTCTCTGTGCAAATTTTCTCTTCCGTCCGTTAACCCTTCGTCATCTGATATGAGTAGAACTGCATACATGCTACGGCGAGAAGAACTTGTTCACTGTTGTGCTAACACATTTTCCTCTCTGGACGTCTATTTCTTGTCCTGTTAATTCTTCTTCTCTTTCCACATCCAGCTCAAATACTTCTGGTGTGTTTTGTAAAGAATCTTCTTCTTGCTGAACTGGAAATAGTCTAGATAGACAGTCTGAAGGTCTAGAAGGTACTGTCTTAACCTTTTGCATGCCCAAACTATTGCTAACAATTTCTTTTCCGTTGTATTATAATTGATGTCGGTTTTGTTTAACGTTCTTGATATGTAACAACAGGGGTGACCGTTTTGGGATAATATTGCACTTAGTCCGTGATTAGATGCGTCTGTCGTTGAAGTGAATTTCTCCTTGTAGTTTGGAAATCTCAAGACCGGTACTGAGCATAATAATTCTTTCATTTCTTCAAAACATTCTTGACAATTCGTCGACCAGTCAAAAGATGTCTTCTTTTGTGTTAGATTTGTAAGAGGCTTACAAATTTGAGAGACATTTTTGATAAATTTTCTATACTACCCTGCGAGTCCTAAAAAGCTCTGAACTTGGGTGACATTCTGTGGTGGTTTAAAATCTCGTACTGCCTCTATTTTTGCGGGGTTAGGTTTTACGCAATCCTCAGTTAACAAATGTCCTAAATATTCGAGTTCCGGGCGTGAATACTCGTACTTGTCAGGCTGAAGTTTTAATCCCGTTTCTCTCAGTCTGTCAAATAGGCTTACTAGGTTCTCGTTGTGTTCTTTTAAAGTTAAGCCGAGTAAGACAATGTCGTCGAGGTAAACAAAACATTTTTTTCCTACCAATCTTCTCAGGACATTGTTCATCATCCTCTGGAAAGTAGTGGGAGCATTTTTGAGTCCAAAGGGCATTCTGTTAAATTCAAAATGTCCTTCTGGTGTGAGAAAGTCGTATACTTTTTCGACGTCTCACTCATTTGGATTGGTCCAAAATATCCTCAGTGAGGGGCAGTGGATAAGCATCTTGTTCTGTGTCTTCGTTGACCTTGCAAAAATCGATTACTATTCGCCATTTCTTCTTAAAAGACACGTCTTCCTTTTTTGGGACAACCCAAATCGATGAACTGAAGGGTGATTTGGAGTCTCTTATGACACCTTTTTCCTTCAACTCGTGCATTCGTGTTTTTATTTCCTCCTTGTGTCATTCAGGAGGACAATATGATTTCAAATAAAACATTTTTCGGTCTTTAAAATGATTTCATGTTTCACTAGATCAGTACATGGAAACGGGTCTCCTTCGAGGTCGTAAGTATCACTGTATGCTGCTATTATTTTCCATAATTTAGGAGCTTCCGCTTTTTCTGCGTGCTTCAATCTAGTCTTGCTTAATTAATTTTGAATCCTTTTTACCTGTTTTTTTCCTCTGAAGTAACGATCGTTCTATTCGTTTCTTTAATTTGCTCTATTGCTTCGTACTCGATTTTTTATGGTATTATCAACGGGTCTTTGCCATAATTGTACAGGGGTACTACTAACTCTTTGTTTTGTATTTTGTAAACGCAGTCAGGGATTGATTTGTGATTTTCTATGTGAATATCTTGATCTTTGTCAAATACTTTTATCCGGGTTATTTATGCTGTATTACCAGGTAAAAATGTACCGTCCTCATGAAGGGGTAACTTTTTCTTGTCTACGTGAAGGAAGTCCTCAGTTAAATGATATTTATCAAACATGTTAAAAAAGGGCAGGCCGATGATACCTTCCTCTGGTAAGGGGAAATCATCATCAATTATATGGAAGAGATGCAGTTTTCCTAAATATGGTATTCTTACCTTTTGATTTGAATGATGTATATCTCTCCCCATGGCAAAACTTTTTTTCATATCAAATGGTGTTCTTTCTGCTGGGACTTCTGATTTCTTTATAATTTTATTGCGGCTCCGGAATCAACTAAAAATCTGTAGGAACTTCCGTCTGAGTGTCTTCGATGTATGGATTGTAATCGTCCTCTGATTGCTGAAACTCTGCAGATTCCTCGTAGTGGTCGATCTGGTTTTGGTCTTCCTCTGTTACTTCCTAACATTCTAATGGATATTGTGAATCCCATACATCCAGAATATTTCTCACTCCCAGTGGTCTTTTCTGGTTCGCTCCGTTGTGAAAACCCTGTTGCCTAAGTTCAGTTGAGCATTGTCTCTCAAAGTGACCTGGTTTCTTACAATAGTTGCAGGTCATTTGCATTATTTGCTGTAAGGGCAATCCATGGTTAGGAACGTCGGAGTGTTGGTTCCGCATTTGTGGTTGCTGGTTTCGTGCTGTGGGCGGTCCCGAACTTCTCTTCGGCAGTCTGTTGTTATGTGGTTGTGACGGTCGAGGTGCCGTCAAGACTTCCGGACGGAGACGTTCTCTGCACCACACTTCTGCTTCAAGTGCCTTCCTGATTGCAGGAACTATTAAATGTCGAAGCATAGCTTCATAATTTTGAGCATTTAAGTTACCATAAATGAAAAATAGTCCTATAATTCTATTGTTAAGTATTCCAGCCACAACATTTAATTTCTGCGGATACTGCGATTTATCTTCCCGCATCCAGTCAGGATTTTAATTTGCCCAATATCTGCAATTATGTCTATTCAAAGTTCCATCAAGTTGGAAAGTTGCTTCATCTGAAAAAGCTATGTTTGATGGAAAGTTAGGATCTTCAACTATGCGTGCCATCATATCTTCAGAAAACTCAACGCGACGATCGAAATCGTCTTCATCAACTTGTGAACCAGTTTCACTTCAAATGGATGGAATTTCACTCTGTTTAGTACGTTGTATATAGACGATTTACTTATGCCATGCTCTTGAGCAGCTCTGCGGATGGAATTATGCGGATTTTCAGTAAATGCTAACAAAACATCTAGTGACTTCTTCTTATTTGTTGCTGACATTGGTCTGCCTGATCTAGGTAGATCTCTGACAATGCCAAGATTATTGAACCTACCAACCCTAATTTTTGAGTTGAACCAAACCAATTATTGAGTTATACCAACCCTAAATGTTTCATTGAAAACATTCATTACTGTCCTGAGAGATCTTTCCACTTGACCCCAACCTCTCATCATAAGAAGTGCTATTCTTTCTCTTTCAGTGAAGCGTTGCATCTTGACTTTACGGACTAGCCCTGTATCAATTTATAACAAAGCTTAAACTTGTAACTATACAGTTATTTAATTTTTATTTATTTATTAATTATTTTATCAAATTTTTTGTGAAAGAAGTTAAAACTATACTTTGATCGAGTTTTTTTAAATATTCGTGGGTTTGATTCTAGCATAACTAATATTCAATACGCACATCTTTATTTTATTTTTACAATCAAAAATTTTTTTTTGAACTTGAATGTAAATTTCAAGGTCAAATTTATGGTCACCACTGGATTCCTCGTTAAAAGTTATTCCAAGAATGACCTCGACCTTTTTCGTAAACACCTGAGCCGAAGTAGGACAGATTAGACCTCACCCATACCTGGGTCAAGCCTAAAGACCTTTAGCTGAAGTTCAAGGTCATCCTTGACCCATGACCTGAGTACTTGCTTGGACGCAAAATTTCCCGCTCTTTCGATAGCTGTCGTCAAAAATAAGGGTTCCCAATTAAAAAAAAGAAAGTTGACCTTGAAATAACCTTGTCGGTTAAGCTCAAGATCAATTCAAGGTCACCACTGGATTCCTCGTTAAAAGTTACTCCAAAATCTCCAGACAATATCATCCTTCAACGACTCAGTAATGGTGCCTGTTCTTCGTTCTTAATTTAAGTTTTGTTTTTCTTTTAAATATTTTGAAGTTTTGATAAGTTTACTATTTTTACTGTTTTAATGGAGGTTTTTAATTTGATGAATTATTTATGTTGTTTACCATCATAATATCAGCAATAAATATTTGACTGATGAGGGCTGTCATAGCAGCCGAAACGTTTCGACAAATTTTAAATTGGACGAATTTTTTATTGATTTGACCTATCATTGGAGACTATATTTTGACACATATTCTACAAGGTCGTGACTTTACTATCAACAAAAAAGACTATAACAACAAAAATCATGGACCTTCTAACTGACGATACATGTAAAAAACTTGAAAAAGACCCCACGAAAACAATAGTCAGCAAAACAAAAACCCTTCTAAAAGACTCAAAACTAAATCCTTCCACAGGAAATTCTATCACACACGTAAAAAACTCTTTTGACTTCAGCAGATAGATACAGCAGATTCACATTCAACGCCAAGACATCCTAGTAAGTTTCGACGTAGTATCTCTCTTTACGAAAGTACCAATGTCTGATATAATCGATATTATTAAATCCTTTGCAAGCTTCCCCTCCAATCTCAGACCTTTGATAGAACACTGTCTCACTAATGCCTACTTCTCTTTCAATAACCAATTCTATGAACAGACATCAGGAACAGCAATGGGATCTCCAATCTCACATGTAATAGCCAACATCTTCATGGAAAATCTAGAAACTGAAATCTTCAACAAATCCAAGCTTAAACCAGAATTTGGGTGACAATACGTTGACGACACATTTGTCATCTGGAGACATGGACTAGATGAACTACACAAGTTCTTCGATTTCATCAATCAGTTACACCCTAATATCAAGTTCACCATGGAAATTGAACAAAACGGAAAATTGCCTTTCTTGGACGTACTAGTTTACAAAAGATCTGATAACACATTAGGACATGAAGTTTACAGAAATCCTACCCAAACAAACAGATACCTACATTCCTCCTCCCACCACCGCCCATCTCAAAAGCAATCGGTCATAAACTATCTTGTATACAGAGCTGTCTCCATAACAGATAAAGATAACTTACAGAAGGAACTACAAAATATTAAACAAATCCTAATACAAAACGATTACACAAACAAACAAATTAATCAAGCAATAAGAAAATGCACTCAAAAAAGCAATTCAACACAACCTAAAGGAAGAGAGAGAAAAACGACCACCATCCTACCCTACATTCAAGGTATCACAGAACAACCCTGGCGGACCGGCCGAACGGAACGGATATGCTACAGCGTATCCTTATAGTATCCACATCGTATCCTTTCCGTATTATGCAAGAAAAACTCATTAAACAAGAAAGATGAAGATTTCACTTGTTGAAATTCGGATTCTACGTGAAATTTTGCGTTAAAAGGTCACGGAGTAATCGCAATAGTTTTTCTTGTAACATTAAAAACTTTAAAAAAATATAATACTTATCGATAACGTGGACTGAAGGTGACTTCAAACGCATCGTCGTTCAGTAGCAGTTAACTGCAGCCTATTACGTGCTACTGAACAACGATGCGTTTGAAGTCGCCTTTGGTCCACGTTATCGATAAGTATTATATTTTTTTGAAGTTTTTAATGTTGCAAGAAAAACTATTGCGATTACTCCGTGACCTTTTAACGTGTAATTTCACGTAGAATCCGCATTTTAACAAGTGAAATGTTCATCTTTCTTTTTTAATGAGTTTTTCTGGCATAATACGGAGAGGATACGATGTGGATACTATAAGGATACGCTGTAGCACATCCGTTCCATTTGGCCGGTCCGCCAGGGAAATAGGAAGAATTCTCAACAAACACAACATACAAACTATATTTAAGCCATCTGCGAAAAAAGGACAACTTATTAACAACCCCAAAGATAAAAAGGCACCTCTCAGTGATCCGGGAGTATATGCAATTCCTTGATCTTGTGACAAAGTCTATATTGGAGAAACATTTCACGCAGTCAGCACTAGCTGAGCATCATATCGAAACAGTACATAGTTTCTTATTTGACAAAACAACCATCATCGCAAAAACGTACAATATTTTTCAAAGAAAACATAGAGAAGCAATGGAAATCTCAAAACACCCTAATAACATCAATACCCAGATAACAATCGTGCGAGGCACGTTACCCGCACGGCATGCGAGGCACGCCGTGCCTGCAGGATGCGAGGCATATGCGCTGCACTGTGTAAAGGGCACGCACGTGCGAGGCATATGAGTCGCACTTCGTGATAGGCATGATTTGCATAGTTTTCAATATTAATGATCATTATTACTATAATTTCAACTAGAATTATTGTTAAAATGGTTCATTCATAAAAATTGAAACATTTCCAATTTTATTGAAAGCATAAATTAGGAAATTTGTATTATTAACATTATTGATTGCATTTGTAAAATTGTTTGAAGTGCAATGTATCTTATTTATTTTAAAACTATCATGCGCACGTGTATCATACGCTATTTTTTGCAACGCCCGTCCGAGAAAGTTGTTTTAGGAGGAGGTAACGAAAAACACTAATTTTATATTGCATAGAGTGAAGTAAAGAAATTTTGTTGGAAAAAAATTTTGAAATCAAAAATGTTTGAAAAAAAATTTTGAAGAAAAAATGTTCGAAATAAAAATTTGTTCGAGTTGAATCTAAATTTATTTCAAGAAAATACCAACGCCAGTGTTCAAAGTTACCTATGCCAGTGTCTAAAGTACCTTATTTTGAAAGTGCGCATGCGCATCTTTTTCACCAGTTCCTAAAGTAAGCCATCTTCAAACTGCGCATTTGCGAAAATTGTTCGCACACAGTCTGCTCAAATAAGTTCCTTTAGGCACAATTTAGAAGTATGCAAACGTCAAGTCAATTTTTGAGGTGGGTATTGCCAAAAATAATTTAAAAAATTATTACACCAAGCAACATTCTTACATCGCAGTGTAATAATTTTTATAATAATAATATTATGGGATTTATTATTTTACAAACTTTAAATATTTTTTATTTGCGGAACTTCAATTTGTAGTTTGAATTTCATGTTTTTTATTGTGTACAGTTTAAAATCAAATTGGTAAGGAATTTAAAAAATGCGTATTTAAAACTAACGCGCTGTTGTTGAATAATACATATGGCGTAGCAGCCTTCGTCGATCCAACGGAAATGCCCGACGCGCCACGAGTGTCTCCACGACTTCTATGGCGTCTTCTCGTCCCACGGTCTTGTCTGAGCATTTTGCTTCGTTTCAAATCATTTCTCGAGTTTTCTCAACGGTTTTCATTTTCTCTGTGTTTTCATCGTTTCACGCGTAGTACGCTGTCGAGGCACGCAGTAACCTGCAAAATCCGCGGTCTTACTTGTCTAGCTTCCCGCATGCACCCATTCCGTTGGCGGTTTTATGTGGTGACTTTAGTGGATTTCGTGAATTTGAATGCACGTGAATAGTGTTTATTTTGTTCATCGTCTGTGTCACTATTCAATATCGTGAATAGTGTTTATTTTGTTCAACGTATTTGCTAGAGCCCATTCATTTAATTAGGGACGTCGACACTTTGGAGTGTCCAGATCAGAAGAATGTGAATGATAACCTTTCAGTCCCAAAGATATAAGTTGGAAAAATTAATTTCCAGGACATGTTGTATCCAAACAATCACATTGCTCGAATTTAAATAAATGCTTTGAATAAAATTAATTTATGCGCACATTTTGTTATCTGGGTATGGACAAAGGATATAATACCAATCCGATTTGGCTTTCCGTTCTCCCGAGTTTTTCAAAAAAGACTTGCTTGACCAATCAAGTTCGACCAGACCCCACCATGAGGCGCTCTGGCCAATCACATGCATCGTAGAGAATACATATATAAGAACAACATAACCTGAAACTTCAGTTTCAGTTCAGCCCTGAAGAAGTGAACTGCAATGTTCACGAAACTTTCGCAACATTCATAGTTTCGCACACGATTGAAACCCGAAAAAGCTTCAAAATTAAAATTTTCAATTTATCATAATGAATCATGTTACGTCGTAACATAAGGTTCAAATCAAGCGAGCATTGTCATGCAAGTTTGAACGCGTCGAATTCGCGCGAGTTCGACCGGAATGTAGATGGGAGCGGGCGAGAGTACGAGTGGAAGGATGGGTGTATGCGCGAGAACGGCGTTTGGCTCGGCGCAGTGGTCACTTGGCTCCTATCGATCGGTCCGTAGAGAGCTCTCGCGCGTCCGTTCGTTATTGTACGCAATTCGTGCGTTTTATTTTCCACTTTCCACGAGTGAAAGCTGGAGTCCAATCGACTCAGCGCGATTGGAGGTTCCGTCCGCGAACCGTCAAATTCATTGATCCCCTTTCCATCTGTGAAAGCGGGATTTCGATCGACTCAGCGCGATCGGAGACTCCCTAGCGAGTCAAAATAAAATCCAAACGACCACGTGCGCGACGCCAACGCCGGTTTTCTCGGGTTTTCGGTTTCATAGGGTTATTAAAATGTCTTCTTGTCACGATTCCCCTTTGGATGTTCTCAATTGCAAATTTTTCTGATTCAATAAATGGGTTTTTATGCCGTAATAGGCTTTTTTCCCCGAAATCTGTGTTCCTTTTTTAACCTCAACTATTCGAAACATTTTTAAGGAAAATTAAACTGGATTGTCAAGCCACCTAAGGCAAGGCAAGTTCAAAACAAAACATGGTGCCTCCTGTGAGGTATGAATTTCATGCCTCATCCTTCGTTGTGTGTGAAAGTTCGTGAAAGTGCGGAATTCGTTGGCGTCTGGCGCGTGTCGGGGTCTACGGGACTCGCGCCAGGGCAAGCGCTGCATTCCTGTGCAGCCACTGCGCGCGCAGCTCAACACCGCCGGCGAGCGGAACCTTTGCCATTCACGCGCCACACGGTTTCGAGACTCGTCGAAGAGAACAGCTTTCATCTCAAGAAAATCATTTGCCATGACGCTCCCACAAAGGATCTTCTCGTCATCCAGTTGGCTGCTGCACTGAGGTTCCAGAGGAAGGTTTAAGATAAGTGATTTCTTATTTCTTAAGTGTTTTTTAGTGCTTTTCAGTGGTCATTTTTCGCGATTATTTCCGGTTGTTTATTTTCCTAGTTTCCGGCAACGGGCCGGCCCACGTGGCCTTTTCAAGTTTTGAATACGCGCAAGCTTTTGATGGATAGAATTTTCAAACAATTAATTTACAATGTCGGGATTTCTTTTTGAAAGTTTATTAATCATGGCCCGCCGCGTGTGATATTTGTGTTTTTTCATTAATTTCACGCGTAAATTCAACATCAGCCTTGTTGATCGGTATTGTTCAAGCTTTTACGAATCATGCAGATGGAATAATTCCCGGTTCATTTTAATTGAATTTCAACTAATTAGTTCGCGAATAGAATTAGCGAATTTAATTCCGAATTTCCTCATTTCTAGACATTCAAATTTAATAGCCGTTCATCCGAAACTTTTTCGAAAACTTTTTCTTTGCTTAACTCATAATTCTTAAAAGGTCCGTGGGAATTAGGACACATTTTATGACATGTATTGTTTTCTCTGTGTGCGCTGCGACCACCCGAAGCAACCACGTTAGGTCACTCTCGTAATTTACTTATTTATTGATAAGTTACAATAATGATTTATAATTGGAACTGATAATTTGTAATATTGTTTAATAATTTATTTATTGCTGATAATTTATTTATTCGACAAAATGGAAATTTTGGAAGAGAGATAAGTATCTTTCTGGATTTTTATTGGCAACAATAAAATCAAGTAGGTTCGCGCTCGATTGATAGGTGCGTCGCGAAATTCTCACATGGCTTGGGCGGAAGTGCGGGTTCGCCCACGTGGCTCATGATAGAATTCATGCGAAGCGATCTATTTCCATTATAAATAGTAGTTCCGGGAATTGATAATCATGACTTTTGCGTGGGGATACTTGTCACGGTACTGCTGAAGCCTTCGTGATTTTATTTTCAAAAAATTCCTTCTTTGTCTAGAAAGGCTTTGCGCTCGAAAACGCTTTTCTTTGTTCTTACGGTTCTCGTCATAAAGTTTGATTCGGTTGTATTGCTTTGAGAATGGTAACGAGAACGAGAATATTACCGAGAATATAAACGGCGGATAATTTCGCTGAGAATTTATGAGAACGATCCGAAGTCAACCTAACCTCAAACTTCAACTGAATTTTTGATGAATTGGCGGTAAATTCGAATTTAGATAGTTAATATTTTAATATTAATGGTTTAATGTTTTAATTAATTAATATTTGATATTTTTTAATTGATGTTTTAATTGATATTTTATATTGATGTTTTAATATTTTCATTTTATGTAAACAACGTAAACAATCAAAATTGTTAAAATTCGCAAATTCTCGAATTCTTCTAAAAGTTCTTTCAGAATCTCATAAATTCGTTCATATTTTTCGTGATTTAACCCGAATTTAAATTCTCGAGAATTTAAGAATTCTATCTCGTACAATCGCGACAACCTCAATCATACACGTCTTTTTAGAAATTATTAATTATTTTTAACAAAATGGAAGGGGAAAAACGTGTCGCTTTTATCGTGCAAAAGGGGGTTTCGCTAGAAGGGGCAATTGCGGAATTACAGGTGTATCTCGACAATCCCGCGTGCAATTATACCAACGCTCAATTGCGATTAACCGACATCACTAGTCTTTTCAAAGAGTAATCGAAATTAATTGACGAGCTGGCCGCGCTCAAACCTGATCATCCGAATGTCAATGCATTTTCGGGAATACGTACAAATTACTATGACGTCGCGACTTGTGTAACTGAAAAACAAACTGCGACACCGATTGCTATTCCGACTTTGAATCATAGTAATATCACGATTTCCGAAAGACAGGACAGACCAAAATTACCGGTGATTCAGATTCCTAAGTTCAATGGGGAACATGACAAGTGGGTCGCGTGGAAGCACAGCTTCGAAGCTCTCGTTCACACGCGTACAGATTTGAGTAATTATGTCAAACACACTCAACTAGCTAATTCACTTTCCGGTTCAGCTGAAAATAAAATCATCGCGTTTCCTCCTAGCGAGGAAAATTACACAAAGGCGTGGGACTCGTTATGCGAATCGTATGATCAAAAACGCATAATAGTTGCAGAGCATATCGATGCCATTCAAGATCTACCGTTTCTGTCTAAAGCGAATCCCGATGAGCTCTCTTTGCTCATTGACAAAACCAAACAGCATATCAGTATGCTTCGGGAAGTTAAAATCGAGCTCAACGATTTTAGCGAGCAAATGATTATCCGAATCCTGGAGAGACGTCTTCCTCCAGGAATTCTGGCCAAATGGCAGGATAAACTAGACGGTATGAGCTTCCGACGCTGAATGAGTTGTACAAATTCATCCAGTCAACCGTTTTCAAACTTCGCTCTTTGGATAAGGTTGCTTCGAGTGGCCGTGGGGCGATAGGAAAAAGGGGGGGGGGGTGACAGACTCTTCCAGCCTTCTCCGAAGGTCAGAAAGGTCGAAGGAAGGTCGCTAGTGACTTCTTCCTCGTCAATCACAAACTCCACTTGCATCCAGTGCAAGGGAGAACATCGCCTATATCAATGCCCCGTTTTCAACAAACTTAAAATCGCGGATCGTTCGATTGTGGTTAAAAATCACAAACTCTGTCGTAACTGTCTAAGCGCACACGCGTTTCCGTGTCCAAGCAAACAACGCTGCAGGAAATGCAATAGGGATCACCACACTTTGCTACATTTTGAAAAAGCTTCCAAAATTGGCAAATCAGACGGTTTTCAGAAGAAAGGAGACTCGAAAGGTTCAAATCTTCCCGCTCCTCAAGCATGACTAAGCAGTCACACTTTAGCTTCGGGGGCTTTTCCATCAGACTCTCAGCTCATGACGACCGCTGTTTTGAAAATTCGAAACAATCGAGGAAATGATTTGATGGCTAGGGCATTGTTAGATTCTTGCTCAACGGTTAATTTAATTACAGAAAAATTTGCAAAATCGTTAAAGTTCACTAAACAGACTTGTTCAATCAACATTGGAGCAGTTAACGATTTATACACTGTATCCAACGAGTATATTAAGGCCACTTTTCAATCAATTCACAGCAATTTTAAACGAGAACTGAATTTTTTAATAGTACCTAAAATCGCAGATCTTGTGCCTAATGAAACATTTCCTCGAAACTTGTTCAACATTCCAAAAAATCTACAACTTGCGGATCCACAGTTTCATGTGCCTAAGTCGGTGGACATTTTGTTAGCAGCAGGTGTAACACTTTCAATGTTGTCGATAGGTCAAATTAAGCTTCAACATCAGAACTCTAAAATCATTCTGCAAAAAACTACTCTAGGTTGGATTGTGGCAGGCGGATCGGATTTTCTTTCAACATCGGCAAAGGGTTCTTGCAACGTTGTAAAAATAGACAAACTTCTCGAACGTTTTTGGGCAATTGAGGATTTTGATCATGAGCCGGTTAAATCTGGCGATGAAGTTTCGTGTGAACAGCATTATGTAGAGCACACCCAACGGGATAAGGGTGGGAGATATCTCGTACGACTTCCTTTTCGAGACAGTAAATTTCAGTTGGGTGAATCTAGAGGTCAGGCCCTAAAACGATTCTACGCGCTTGAGAAAAAGTTCGATTCCGATCCGCATTTGAAAACCGAGTATCATAAAAATCTTAATGAATACATTACCCTAAATCATATGACGCTTTGTGACGAAACGAAGGAAGGATGTTATCTTCCCCATCATGCCGTAATAAAAACATCTAGTGAAACTACTAAGGTCAGAGTAGTATTCGATGCATCAGCGAAAACTTCGACAGGTATTTCACTTAATCAGGTTCTATTAGTCGGTCCTACTATTCAGAATACAATTTTTGAACAGGTTCTTCGATTCCGTACACATACATACGTGATCACAGCGGACATCGAGAAGATGTACAGGCAGGTTCTAGTTCACCCGGACGATAGAAATTTTCAGAAAATGTTGTGGTACCATCAAGGTAAAATTAGAACTTTTCAATTAAATACAGTTACGTTTGGAACTGCCTGTGCGCCTTTTCTAGCAATCCGTACCTTACATAAACTTGTTCGCGATGAAGGTAAAGATTTCCCACTTGCAAGTAAAATTCTCTTACGAGATTTTTACGTTGATGACCTAGTTTCAGGCGCGAATTCCATCAAAGAAATTATTAGTATTCGCGACGAAATGATCGAATTACTGGCTCGGGGTGGCTTCATCATCAGGCAATGGGCTTCTAATCACCCTTCTATTCTTGACAACATCGAAAAGAAAATTTTCAACTTAGATTGTGTCGTTAAAGAAGATCCTGTTCAGAAAACTCTCGGAATTATTTGGGATTCCCAACGCGACATCCTCACGTATACGGTTCGGGCTGTCGATGCTCAAACCACCTCCACTAAGAGAAAATTGCTGTCGGAAATATCAAAAATCTTCGATCCTCTCGGACTTTTGGGGCCGGTGGGACTCTACGCCAAAGTCTTGATACAGGACTGTTAGAAAGCTCAAATCAAGTGGGACGAGTCGCTTCCTCAAGATATCCATACCAAATGGAAGGCATTTACTGATCAACTCTCGTGTTTGCAAAACTTTTCAATTCCGCGAAAATTCTTATGCGAAAATCCAATAGAAGTCGAAATTCATGGTTTTTGCGATGCATGCCTTCATGGCTATGGAGCATGTCTCTATGTTAGATCTGTTGACGCGAAAGGTAGCATTACAGTTAACTTGATTTGCAGCAAATCCAGGGTGGCTCCATTAAGTGGTGTCACAATTCCTCGTTTAGAACTTTGCGCGGCATCAATTCTCAAAAAACTCTACGTCGAGTCAAAAGCTCAATTCGAAGTTCCAATCAAGAAAGTAACGTTCTGGTCAGACTCCACAATCGTCTTATGTTGGTTAAAGAAGCCTCCACATTTGCTGAGAACTTTCGAATCAAATAGGGTCGCTGATATCCAATCTCTAGGAAATCAAGTCGAATGGAGACATGTTAGATCGGAAGACAATCCTGCTGATTGTCTCTCTAGGGGACAACTTCCAGTCGATTTAATCAAAAATAAGCTTTGGACCACAGGGCCTAGTTGGTTAGCTCAGCCTGAAAGGGATTGGCCTAGATTCGTCGAAATATCATCAGAAAGGGTGCCAGGGTTAAAAGAGGGTGTTTGCTTACTCAATTTAGTCACTTGCAATTATATATATTCTCGAGTCTCATCATTCAAACGTCTTACAAGACTAGTAGCTTATTTTTTGCGTTGGAAAAATTTAAAATCTCAAAGAAATCGTCCACTCTCATGTCAAGAAATAGTCGAGGCTGAACGTCGCTTGGTGGCGATGATACAACGCGAAAGATTCCCAGCGGAGATCAAACTTCTCGCAACCGCTCGAGAAGCAGCTACCGGTGAAATTACAGTTTCATATCGAAAACCCACTAAGTTCGACGAGCTGAATCCCTTTCTTGACGAAAACGATCTCATTCGAGTGGGGGGTCGTTTGAAAAAGTCACAATTAATCTACAATCAAAAACACCCTCTCTTATTGCCTAGCAAACACCCGATTACTGATCTCATCATCCGTGAATGTCATGAGGATAATAAGCACTTGGGTATTCAGTCGACGTTGTATGCTCTTAGAGAAAAATTCTGGATTTTGAACGGTAAAAATCAAATAAGAAAAATCGTTCATCACTGTGTCGAATGTATTCGACAACGACCCGAGACAATGCAGGCTCAAATGGCAGTCTTGCCCGAGGTCAGGGTCACAGAAGCGCCAGTCTTCAGTCGTACAGGGATAGATTTTTTCGGACCAATTCTCATTAAGGAAAAGAAGGATCGCAATAGGATCTTTATCAAAACTTATGGTTGCGTTTTTATCTGCATGGTGTCGAAGGCGGTGCACATCGAACTTGCAACCGACCTTTCCACAGAAGGTTTTTTGGCGGCGTTACGTAGATTTATCAGCCGGAGAGGTGTTCCAGAACACATATATTCGGACAATGGTACAAACTTCGTAGGGGCCAATAAGGAACTTCGCGAAATCTATGATTTACTTGATACAGCAGAATTCAAGCATGCGATAGGATCCTTTGCATTAGCCAAAAGAATTGAGTGGCATTTTAACCCACCTTTATCCCCTCATTTCGGTGGTCTTTGGGAAGCAGCTGTAAAGAGTTTCAAGCATCACTTGAAACGGGTATTGAAAAATCAAAAACTCACTTATGAACAACTTAACACTTTGTTAATCGAAATCGAAGCAATATTAAATTCTCGACCTCTATACAATCGACTATCGACGTACAACTTCATCACGGAGGCTCGTCAGGATTTCTGGAGCAAATGGTACAAGAACTACCTTAACGAGTTGCAAACTCGCCAGAAATGGCACAAATCAACCGAGGAACTAAAAGTTGGTTCAGTCGTCATTTTAATGGAGGACAGTGTTGGATGTGCACGCTGGCCACTGGGAGTGATCATCGAGATGTATCCTGGGAGCGACGGCATCGCCCGTGTGGCAAGGATCAAGACTGCGAGCGGTAGCTATAAGCGTAATATCACTCGACTGTGTCTTTTACTGACCGCGTAAAAGACACAGCCGGGTAAAGGTCCAAGCGTCAAAGGACCAACTTAGAATAGTATAGGAGAGTCTAGAGTAGGATTTGACCGGGGGGTCAGTTGCTTAGTCTTTTATGCTAGGGCAAATAGATCTAGTGCGAGTTAAAATAAACTCATTGTACATATTGTAAATAAGTTCCATCTCGTTAAAGTTTCAAATATTTGATAAGGACACCATCCAGTTGGTTGTCAAATTAGACTAAGCGTTATTTTGTTGTGATCAAACTCACCCAATCATCGGATCAGTCCCTCCAAAGGAAACTGACCTCATTATTATTACATTAATCATCGTTCTTTGTTCTTGTTGTTTATCGGTCTGTATCGATAGTAGTTTTAAGGAAATGCATTTACTTTCTTCGTACGGATTATAATCATATTCGATTCTGCTTCACTTTGTTGAATGTAATTCTACCAACTTCGCAGCGTTTGCCGGGAGTATGTTACGTCGTAACATAAGGTTGAAATCAAGCGAGCATTGTCATGCAAGTTTGAACGCGTCGAATTCGCGCGAGTTCGACCGGAATGTAGATGGGAGCGGGCGAGAGTACGAGTGGAAGGATGGGTGTATGCGCGAGAACGGCGTTTGGCTCGGCGCAGTGGTCACTTGGCTCCTATCGATCGGTCCGTAGAGAGCTCTCGCGCGTCCGTTCGTTATTGTACGCAATTCGTGCGTTTTATTTTCCACTTTCCACGAGTGAAAGCTGGAGTCCAATCGACTCAGCGCGATTGGAGGTTCCGTCCGCGAACCGAAAAATTCATTGATCCCCTTTCCATCTGTGAAAGCGGGATTTCGATCGACTCAGCGCGATCGGAGACTCCCTAGCGAGTCAAAATAAAATGCAAACGACCACGTGCGCGACGCCAACGCCGGTTTTCTCGGGTTTTCGGTTTCATAGGGTTATTAAAATGTCTTCTTGTCACGACTCCCCTTTGGATGTTCTCAATTGCAAATTTTTCTGATTCAATAAATGGGTTTTTATGCCGTAACAGGCTTTTTTCCCCGAAATCTGTGTTCCTTTTTTAACCTCAACTATTCGAAACATTTTTAAGGAAAATTAAACTGGATTGTCAAGCCACCTAAGGCAAGGCAAGTTCAAAATAAAACAAATCATCGTGAAAGCATTAAATCTATTACAAAAATAATTAATAACTTGGATAATTAAATAATAAACTAATTAATTCATTGACTTATCCTAACAGGATAGGGAATTAGGATTGAATACACATAGTTTTATTCGTTTAGTATAACTTTTTATTTAACAACAATCTTAAACTATTTTTAATAGATCACGTTCATTATAAAAAAACATAACCTAGGTTCATAAAGGCATTCCCTAATATATCACATGTTTTTTTACGCAATTTGTTAATAATTGAGCCGCCGGATGCAATAACCAGCCCGACGCTCGAAAACATGTAAAATATAGTCCGATCGTCTCAAAAAAAGAAAAATTCCAAAATCGAAAAATAAATTTTTTGAAAATGTAGAAGTGTATACAATAAGGAAATTAAACCTTTCCCTATAAGCATTTTTTTGCCAAACGTTTATTTTTTGTAATAAAAAAGAAATATTGCAAAAAATTTATCTTCGAGTTACTAAAGTTTTAAAACTTAAATCGTTCTAACTCGGCCAAATATATTCAAAATATTCGAGCGATGCCTAGAAAATCATGAAAAAGTTAACAATCGCTTGTTGTTTAATAATGTTCAATTGCAGAATGAGCTTAATCTATAATTGTGTTATCTTGATTTCGCCGGAAAGAAATATCTAGGTAACTTCGACTTTCAAAAAACTTCCAGTGAGTGATTTGTTCAGCAATGTTGAATGACGTTTTTTTGGAAAATTTCATATCAAATCGTTGAAAATTTACTGAGATATTCAGATTTGGAAAAAGTACTCGACGTCTGCCCGCACTGTTAGCTAATGCGTCGCGTCGCGAGGACTGCTCTGTCAGGCAGCGTTCTCGAAGTTCAGTTTGGATTTTTGATGTCTAAACATCTTAGACCTCGATATGGGGAGTCGCGCCTGATTCAAATGAAACCACGACTAGAAAGTGTAACGCAGGTCTCTGACACACGCGCTGTGTCTCATGTCACAGAACGAAGGCTTGCTTCTCTCTCTCTCCTTCTCTTTCTCTCTCTCTCCCTCCCTCTCTCTCAAAAGAAAAATAATTGTTTAAACAATTGTAAATTATTTACAAACAGGAGGAAAATATTCTGTGTCTAATTTGAAAAAAAGAAACAATTTTCAATATATTTCTTACAAGTTTTGAGTACTTAGATGTGTAATAATAATGATAAGTGTCATAATAATGAATTTTTCGTAATAAAAATTCAATTTTTAATATTCTTCTTCATGAAATATAATTCGCCTAATTCTAAATGTAGATGCGTAACGTAATTGCGACACAATGTGCTCTTTCAGAGAACTGATATCCGTCCGCATCGGTATTTTATAAATAAAGCTTGACTACGCAGGCAAAGGAGAGAATGCGTTTTAGGAAATAAAATAGTTTAAAGAATGAATCAACACATTTTTTAAATGTTCAAAATTATATAATTTCTAAACGATTTTAGGTGGAAACACAACAATGAAAGGATTTTATATTGTTGTTGAAACCTTCAAATTCAAAAATTTCACTTATGAATTAAAAATTCAAAAAAATGAAAATTTTTAAGTTTGCATTCAGCACTCTGAAATTTTAATGATTTGAGGCTTATTTTATTTTAAATAATTTAATTCTTCTTTATTCATAATGAGTCTCCTGAGGGTTTACATGACTTCCATTTCTTACAATACTTCCTTCTACATGTTTTATTAAATTATAAATTTTATATATTTATTACATATTATATGGGTGATTCTCCACATACAGGGCACTTTTCTGTCTCGGATCTCTAGTAACTAAACTAAATAGTTTTTCTTTATAAAACTTGCCTAACTTCTTCATTTTGGGATGATACAAGACTTTCGTGAAGAAAAATCAAGTCACATCATCGTATGTCTTAGCAAAATGCTCCCAAATACTCGAAAAATGCCTTTTTGGGATGTCTCTACGTACACGGCGCCAAGTTTAGAGACGTGTATTTAATACATAGTGAATTATCTTTGAAATTATAATTGATAGTTCGAATGTTTGACTTAAAAGCTATCAAATTCATAACAAACATTTTAATTTATCTGCTATATTAGCAGAGCAAATTTAATCATACACGTGTCTCCCTAAATGTCTTCGATGGTTACGGTAAACGAATCTCCCATACCTTGCATCAACTTTTGATCATTTTTAAACGCTTATCTTCTCACAATATCTCGTAAAACCGTCACACTACTCATTAGTCAAAACTTCATAACAAAAAAGTAAGAACTTTTTTTGCAAAGTGAAAAAATGTAACCGAAAATGTATCGTATTTTTATTAGTATCGGATACCGTACCTCATAAGAACTTTCATATTTCGTAATGAATATCAATGAAAAGATGACAATTCCGTGTAGCAAATAATAAAGGAGTTTCTGTCAGGAGGATTTATTATATACTTTTGTTTTCTAAGCGTAAAAAGTAATTTTGTATGGTTTTCGGTTACCGTAATGTCGGATACCATAACCTGTTTTTCGCTGTCAGGGACGAAATGGAGCTAATCGAACCCCTCTTCCAAATAATTTTATCAAAAATTAACGTAAATGGAGAATTAGAATATTTGTACCTAAAAGTACTGCACACGAAAAATAAAGCGATTAGAGGGTTAATAAATGTAAGAGAAATGTAAGGAAAATCTAATTTGAAAAAAAATTTCAAATTTAAAAAAATATAAAATTTTGGAAAAACTTCGAATTTTTTAAAGAAAACTATTTTTCCCTGCCATTTTACGTTTAATGTGTGAATATTTTACAGCATTGTTTTACTTTACATACAATCAGAGTAAATCACCCGCAAAATCGAAAATTGAAAACGTGTTCATGTGCTACAGGTCCTTCAAGTGAGAATTAAGCGCGAATAATTTATAGGGCCCCTTTTTTAAAGGCCAATGAACCTAACCATTATGAAAAAAAAAATTTTGAAAAAATTTTTCCAAAAAAAGTTGCCCTTGCCAAAAGTTCCCTGTCTGTGGAGAATCACCCATATATATTATTATTATTATATATTATATACTATATTTATTTATATATTTATATAATATTTTTTATAATTATAAATCCTTACTATTCACAGTTATTTACATCTATTTACAGAGAATCTTGTATCTAAACCCTTCATTCTATTTTTTACTATAGCGCAATTTGTGACGTGTTAGCGAGCGAGTGAGTGAGCGATCGACAAAGAGAGTGCAAGCGAGAGAGAGAGAGAGAGAGCGCGCGCGCGCTAACGCAAACGCATCTTATTTTACTTATGATATTACATATCCATTACTTACAAATCTTTACGCTTCTAATTTAAGCGACTTCCGTTTTCTTTTTCCTTCACTTCTCTTGTACCTCCATTTTGCCATTCTTTGTATCCATTCTTTCGTTCTTTCTCATTCGCTCCCCTAGCACCCTCTTTCTCCTTCATCCACTCTTCCGCCAAACCATCCTCCCCTAGAATCTTTACCATATTCTCTTGCCAGCTTTCTTTATCTTCCACTCATCTCCTACATCCTACCCATACATGCTCCCATGTAAAAATGTGAACCACCTTGACCATCTTGACCTGCAGGTAAATTGTCAAGGTCATTTAAAGGTTAAAAGTAAAAAAATGTCTTTTGAGGAGAAGTCAAATGAAGGGAAACTGTTTAAAAAGCTCTTAGAACCTTACTTTTAGCATTACCCGGAAATAACGACGTGGACGTAGTAAGTTCTGTTTCCTTTGGGGTGCTTCTTTACCGTGAGTGCCCTTGCTCTCACGTTTGGGGTGCTTGTTTGCCGTGAGTCCCCTTGCCTCTCAAATTTGGGGTGAGCATTGAGCATTCCTTTGGTTTTTGATTTCAACTATTTTCGTGACGATGTTCACTTCATTCTCCGCTTTTTTTATTCTGTTGAGAAAACTAGTCGCATGCAGTGTTATCTTCTTTCGATAATCGAACTTTTTCTGATTATCCATTTTCTTTTCATAATACATATTAGAAAAGGTTTTGGTATAGTTTTTGAAACATTGAATGCGTTTCTCGATATTCATATGTTTCTTCATAGTACGTGTAAGCATTAATTTGTTTTGGCATTTCAACTGTTTTAGCGACGACGCTCACTTCATTCTCCGCTTTATTTTAAATTTGAAAATCTTAATTTATTAGTCAAACTTTTTATGCTAGGTTTCAAACAAATTTCGCAATATGGCTGATTACTTACCTACTGAAATCGTTGATATGATACTAATTTTAGGGGAATGTCACGTTAATTACGCCGCTGCATCGAGAGTTTGCGCTGAACGGTTTCCAGATAGAAGACATCCTTCCAGACTAACAATAAGAACTTTGACTGAAAGAGCTCGCAATGGGATTCTTCTTCGTGAACGCAAACATACAGAGTACGACGAAAATGAGGCACGAGCTCTAACTGTTATAGCAGCCATTCATATTGATCCACAAATCAGTACTCGACAAATTGAAAGAGAGATAGTTATACCACGTACAACAGTATCAAGAATTTTAAGATCTCTGAACTATCATGCTTACCACATTACTCTAACGCAAGCCCTCAGGCCCCATTATATTTTAGCGCGTTTTAATTTTTGTCAATGGGCTTTGCAGATGGTAGAGAATGATCCTAGTTTTTTTCGATATGTACTTTTCTCAGATGAAAGTCAATTCTACAGCGATGGACAGCTCAATAGACATAACTGTCATTATTGGTCGGATTTGGTACAGACCGATGGATCATCAACATCGATGGAGTGTCATGGTGTGGTGCGGAATAGTAAATAACTATTTAATTGGACCCTACTTTTTTGACGGAAACTTTAACACATACTAAGAGTTGTTAAGGGACCATTTACCAGGACTATTGGAGAACGTTAACTTAGCAACAAGACAAAGAATGTGGTTTCAACAAGATGGTGCTCCGCCACATTTTGCACTCGTCGTACGTGAGTTTTTGAACTTACAATTCAATAAGAGATGGTTTGGAAGAGGAGGTCCAATCGAATGGCCCGCCTGCTCACCAGATGTAACATCACCTGATTTCTTTCTATGGGGTTATATTGAAAATGTAATGTTTGCTCAGCGACCTACAACAAGAGAAGATCTGATGGAAAGGATTCGGGTAGCCTGCGCAGCCATTTCTCGAGAAACTTTGCTCAAAACTGTAGACGGTTTTGAAAGACGTCTGCGTTTGTGTCTTGAAGCTAATGGAGAGCATTTAGAACATTTCATCTGTGGCTGATTGTAACACAGGTAGCAATGGTGAGATGCAAGGGGACTCACGGTAAACAAGCACCCCAAACGTGAGAGGCAAGGGGACTCACGGTAAATAAGCACCCCAAAGGAAACAGAACTTACTACGTCCACGTCGTTGTTTCTGGGTAACACTAAAAGTAAGGTTCTAAGAGCTTTTTAAACAGTTGCCCTTCATTTGACTTCTCTTCAAAAGACTTCTTTTGACTTTTAGCCTTTAAATGACCTTGACAATTTACCTGCAGGTAAAGATGGTCAAGGTGGTTCACATTTTTACATTCTATCGACTTGTTAAAAGCATCTTAAAGTTTTGCTATTCTCAGAACATCAATTAATTTCAAAAAAGGGCATATGACCGTTTTTTAAACACTTTACCTTGATATTTGACCTTTCTATGGTCACAAAAGCAAATTTCTCATGAGAGATTTTTGACGTAAAATTTTCCGCTCTTTTTAAATCTGGAGCCAAAAATAGGGGTTTCCATTTAAAAAAGTCATCTTGACCCTCAAATGACCTTCAAAATTGACCCCAAGGTCAAAATTGATGGTACAGTCCTCTGTCCCCCTCGGTCCTGGTTAACCTTTGTTTGAACCATTTTTTCGTAGATAAAGTATTTTAGAAGATATTTGGGGTGATAGATTAAAATGGGACACCGTATATTGTCCATTAACCCCAACCCTTTTCTAAACCCTGTCTGATTCTGTGGCTCCATCTTTTTCTCCACAACTTCTTTCTTTAACCTCTCCGGTAAAACAGTCACATATACTTTATACAGTGTTGGCATTAGTGTCACTCCTCTGTAATCTTTAACCTCGTCCCCTCTGCCTTCCTTCACTATTGGTATCACTACTCCTTCTTTCCATAACTCTGACCACCCCTCTCCTCTCCGTACTCTATTGCACATTATCCATGCCCATTCCTTTAATTTGCCCCCCCCCCCCATATTTCCATACTTCATTTGGAATCTCATCTATACCAGGTACCTTTCCATCTTTCATCATCCATAATACCTTGTCTATTTCCTCTCTTGTAATGTTCTCCTCCTCATCTGTTTCCCTACCATCTTTTCCTCCTTTCCTAACTTTCCTCTCTACCCCTCCTAAGAATTCCATAAAATATTTTCTCCATTCTATGATCTCAATATCCTCGTTTACTCTTTTCCTTCTTCTCTCTTTATTTACCACCTTTCAAAGCTCTTCTTCCGGCTAGCCTTCTCTACTTCTTCTTCAAACCTTTTATTTTCCTCCTCTTTTTTGATCACACAACTCAGTATACTCCTTCTTTTTTCTCATATATTCATCTCCACTACTTGTGCCTTTCCTCCATTTTCTTAATAGCCTCCTCACTTCCTTCTTTTTCTGTCTACATTTCTCATTCCACCCACTTCTATCTCCTCCTTCACTAACTGCTTTTCTGCTCGTACACTCTAATACAACTTTTATTTCTCCTGCCATTATTCCCATTTCCTCGTTTACATTTCCTTCCCCTATTTTGATATTCCTGACTTTTTCTTTAAACTGTTCTTTACCTTCCATTGACCAATCCCCTCTTCCTGCTCTTTTTACTTTTGCTTCCTTTTTAGCCTTATTATTATTACTCATTTCTCCCTCTACTGTCGCTATTATGGGAAAGTGATCCGAATCTATACAGTTCTCCACCTCTAGTTTCTTAACCTTCTCTCTTACTTTGTCGTCCACTACCACATAATCAATTACCGTTCCCCTCTTTCCTTCTGAACGTGTATATCCCCCTTCCTCATCCCCCTCTATACTTCCGGTTAGGATAAACCATCCCATCTCCCCTAGACTCTTCAACCACTTCTTTCCCTCTCCGTTCAGTATTTGTCTTGGGATTTTCTTTCGCGCTTTCCATACCATTCCCTTCCTCCTCTATCTCCTGTTCTCGCATTAAAATCACCTCCTATTATTACCCTACTCTCATGCTTATTTTCTTCCATCAGTTCTCTCATATCCTCTGATTTTTCTTGCATATCACCGTTCACATAAACCCCTCCTTTCTTTGTTCTCCCAATTCGGTGTACTGAAAACTTCCTGATCTGAATCCCTGCTATCCTTGATAGTATTCGCTCCGCTAGCCATGAATCCAATTCAAACGATCCCGCCTTCTATCGTTGTCTGTCTCCATCTATCGTCGCATCTACCTGTCTTGTCTTTCTCCTTCTCTACCCTGCCCTGCTACGACCAACCTGGTCCTCCCATCCTGTCACAAACCTCAAACCCACCTAACCTCAACTTCCACACAAGTCTGTCCTGATCCCCAAAAATATCCTCACCCCCTTGCTGATCTCTCAATCTCTCAATCAATCCATCACAAACGAACCCCTGTACATACATCCAAATCCACTCATCACCCAGAGTTCTTTTAGAGAAATTTGTAAGTGTTCAAAATTATATCATTTTCAAACTAAGTTCTGCTGTCCAAAAGTATAACCTAGTAAGTAACATTTCCGATAGAGGTCATTTTCTCGTGCATAAATGCTGGAAAATAGCCTTTGCGACAAATATGACTTACTAGGTTATACTTTTGGACAGCAAAGTTGTTTCTTGAGAAATCTAAATTGAAAAATGTCATTTACAAATTAAAAATTAAAAAAAAAATGAAACAATGCAAATTTTTAATTCAATAAGCAATTTCGATTGATGAAGGCAAAAAGAGTCAAAAACTCATTTGTTGGTAGAATGTGCGACGTTTCGTTGGCATTGGTTCGCCAACCTCATCAGGCTAATTTATTAAAATAAAGAAACACCACATAAATATCACATATTTTACAGGTACATAGTATAAGTTAAAAACAAATTTAAAAATTACCGTTGACATTCACTAGTTAAAACATAAATTCTAACGCGTCTAATTTTAATACATGTAAAAGACCCATTTTTGGTCGACTGGAATGACAGTCTAAAGTCAACTTAAGAAACAAAACCTTGTGTCGTTATTATATATACGTACTCATACACATATTCATGGAAAATACACCTTGAATTCTATCTGGTCGTAAGTTAAACACCCAAATTTAATTTCTGTAATAATGGAAAATATATTTTACTAAGAGCATAAATATCTTCTTTTTTATTAATATTATTTGAACTGCTGTTAATATGGATCATTTCTGAAATCATTCTTTTTTTATAGTTAGGTTCTCGATCTAAAATTTTTACATTGTCCCAATCAAATGTATGACCAAAATTATGTTGATGTTTATAAACGACCAACTCTGCTTTTTTCCTATTGATATGTTCATTGATCCGATTTCTTAAAGATCTTTTTGTTTCACCCACATAAGATGCAGGACATTGTTGGCAAGAAAATTTATAAACTAAATTTGTTTCATCCCATTTTTTAGAAATATCTTTTCCTAATTTTATTACAGAATTTAAACTTTTTTTAATTGTAGGGATCGTAGCAATATTATAACTATTTAAAATCTTAGACAATTGTGTAAAATTATTAGAAAAAGGAAGGCAAACTTTAAGTTGATATACATTGGAACGAATCTGATTATTGTGTACAACTTTGTTGTGAGAGTGATATTTAATTTTGTTCATGCGGACATTTATGTTTTTATCAATAAAACCAATTGGATAATTATTATTAATCAATAACTGTTTAATTATTTTTAAATTATTTGAGTGAAAATTATTGTGAGATAATAATATAGCTCTGTCAACAAGATTGTACACTATATTTTTTTTCTGTTGTATAGGATGATGTGAAAGAAAGTTAATTAGTCTGCCAGATGACATAGGTTTTTGAAACCAATTGGTGATAATGTGATTATCTTTTCTAATTAACGTCATGTCCAAAAAATTAATGCTTCTATTTTCCTCTAATTCAAAGGTAAATTTTAAATTTTTATGATAAGAGTTGAAAACTTGAATAACGGTATCAATATGTTTATGTTTAATGCATATGATCGTGTCATCCACGTATCTAAAATATAGCAAAGGAACACAATCGTGAATTTTTTTCAATTTTTTTAGACATGTCACTTCCAAATCATCCATTACATCTGCAAATAAAGGTGAGATTGGAGAGCCCATTGGCGTGCCATTAATTTGTTTGTAAATATCGTTATTAAAAATAAAAAAAGTGTTTTCAAAAAGGAATTTCGTACAAGTTATGATGTCGTTAAATGGAATTTTACATTGATTGTGGATATATTCAACTCTTTTTTCCAAACTTTGTAAAACTAAGTTACAAGGGATATTTGTAAATAATGAACTAACATCAAGTGAAAGGAGAACATAATTGTCGTCTATGTATATATCTTTAATTTTTTCTTTCAATTCAAAACTATTGTTGACATGTGAAATGGGAGTCTTTATACAATTTTTTAACCCATCGTAAATTATTTTGGCTAAAAAATGTGTTGGACTGTTAATAAGAGAAATAATCGGACGAAAAGGGACATCTTGTTTATGTATTTTTGGCAGACCATAACATTTTGCCAGAACTGTATCAGTTAAAGTAAGTTCATTGTTATGGTATTCATATTTTAAAAAATTATTGTCATTGAGATTTTTTAAGATTTTTGATGTGTCTGTCTGTAGTTTTTTTAAAGGGTTTTTATTTATAAGAATGTAAGTAGATGTGTCAGAAAGCAAATTGGTAATTTTTAAGTTATAAACTGATTTGTTTAAACAAACGGTGAGATTACCTTTATCAGCATTAGTAAAAAAGATATCGGAGTTATTTTTCAAAAAATTTTTTGCCTTATTTAATTTTTTTGAGATTTCTCTGTCTTCTCTGGTTATATGAACATTTCTTTTCAAAGTGTTGTTAATATTAGTAGTTAATTTGTCTCTAATTTCATTTTTAAGGTCATTCTGTAGATCTGACGATTGAAGAGCTGATTCTATATTTTTGATAGTATCAATTACCTCTTGTTTTGAACATTTTGAAGCAAGGTTATAATTAGGTCCCAAGGAGACAATGTCAATAACGTCTTGTGGTATTTGAGTCTCTGTTAAATTTTTAAACCAATGATCTTTATTTATCATCGATCGGTTATATTGATTAGCAAATAAGGATTCAAATTTAACTTGGTGTTTTGTGTTACATTTTTTATGAATAGAATTAAATTTAATTAACGATAAATCAAAGAACTTTTTTTAAATATTATCATTGAGTTCAGATTCTAAAATGTTTTTTCTTATTTTATCAAGGGTTCTATTTAAAAAATTAATATGAAAATTTATATCTCGAATTTCGATTTTTAGTAATTTCCAAGAATAATGATGATTAAACTTGTTGAGTTGTTTTCGACAAGTAACACTGTAAAATGAAACATTTTTTTGTCGTTTGTTGAGGTCTAAAATATGTTGAGGAACAACGTCATTACTTCTGCATTTCAACAAAAATGTTCGCTTAGATGTCGCTTCAGCTAATCTTCGGTTTACCGTAGACCATTTTTTAAGAGCGTTTTTGATGCTGGGTTCATAATGTTTGTCAATATATTGGAAAAAATTTTTGATGTTACCAGTGGTGTTGAGTCTGTCTCCAATCCAAGACTCTCATTCATTGAAGAAACCAAAAATTCGCCTTCCATAGTTTAATTCAATAAGCA